>MU187926.1:29991-68713 GCA_016904865.1 Pissodes strobi | reverse complement strand
TCTCTGTTTTGGGGGGGTTATCCATTTTCCTTCTTCTTTAACAATTTCACTACCCTGGGCTTTCGTTGCTAGGATTGAACTGTAAGTTTTTGGTACATTTTGTGTATCTTTTTGTATGTTGTCCCATTCACTTTTTTCCACCTTTTCTTCTGCTTGTTTTTCTATTATCGCGTTTTTCATTTCTATTTGTCCCATTTTGTATACTAGAGCGGTAACTGTTTTATGCAGATTAAAACTTGCGTTCCTTAGTTCCGGCTTATCATTCTTGTCAAATTCCTCCTTGTTCGTAATTGCGTGAATTATTTCCAACTCTTCTAATAGCGTTTTTATGAGCATGTTGGTATTTTCGTACTTTTCAGGTTCGGTTAAAGAATAATCTTTACATTTACCATCTTGATTATCCAGTTTATTTTCAGTTTGTCGTTGAATTTTCTTTCTATCCTGTTCTGCTGATGGCGAGACTGTGGGGCTTGTCTCTGTTCTTGGTCTTTTACCTGAAGTTGGGGTTCGTGCTATAACTTTCTTGGGCATAAAAACATTGTCATGGTTATTTTCAACACTGTTCTTATCAAAATACCCCTCGTATATTTTCATCTTTACTTGTTGTTGAGCACAAGTCCGATTTTATTATTTGGTCGTGTTTATCAAGACTATTGTATTCCTTATCATGGAATTCCTTATCGGTTTTCGATCGAACCGCACCGATAATGGTATTTATTTCTTCACGGGAGTAACTAATTGAACCAAGGGAAAAACTTCTTGTTTTTCCTTGCATAGCGGTTTGTGAAGACTTTTTCTTTACACCTGTTTTCTTGCCATCACTTTTATCACTCATATTGTCTATGAACGGAGATTTTCGGACTAATATTACGCGAACTACTAACTAAAAAAGGGGAGCTCGTTTTTAAACACGTCTACTCTACTCGAATATATGACATGTCAATCTCCTTGCAGATGATACAGTGCTGTATTTTACTTGTTCATCGTGGGATTCATTGAAAAGTAAAATCATTCTAGGCCTAGGTAAAATAAAAACATGGCTAAACTGTCGCAAATTATCACTAAATGTTGCTTTTTCTCTTACTGAATCAAGTAGACCTTCATACAGTCCAATAACTCTTCAACAGGCAAATATGACGATATATGAGGCATCACATACTAAATACTTAGGAATAACTATTGATCGATACTTAAAATGGTCAGAACATGTTCAGGATATGAAGAACAAACCAGCAGCGGATCTATGGACGCGTAAACCTCAGGGCAAAAGATATTTATTGGCCCCTTACCCCAAAAATACTTTATGATCCGCGGCATCGTAGGGCCCTTCTGAACCTTGGGCCCCAGGGCGGCGCACCGAACTGCCCGGTGATATGTCCGCCACTGAAACAAACTAAGAGGTCTAATTCACAAATTTTACCAGATAAGAAACATATTTTCTCATAAAATTTTAATAATGGTCTACAAGTCATTAGTGGAATCTATATTGCGATATAGTATTATAGCCTCGAGAGGACTCTACAATAATGCTCTCAATCAGTTGAATGTAGTTCAGAATTATTTACAAAAAAGATTGTCTATATCGAACAAATCAATTATACAATGAAAACATTTCAAGTGTTAGAGATCTATACTTTTTAAGCAACTATATTTATTGTTTTAAAAATAAGAATGAAAGACATGTAAATCATGCTTATGGTACTAGAAATAATTATAATAATGTATTGATTGTCCCTTTTAGAAGGTTTGATGGTAACCAGAGGTTTGCATCTGTGGTTGCACCAAAGATATTTAATTTGCTACCCAATAGGGTAAGAGAAATAAAAAATTACCATCAATATACTAAACAGGTTATCTTTATTTCGAAAAACATGAATCATTTGCTAAATGTTTTGTGAATTGTGGTGTGCTGTCTAATTGTTTGACCTGAATTGTGCTGAGTGAGGATTGTTGAATATTTGTTTTTGTTAGGCAAGTTAGGGTTGCGGAAGCAAAATAGTTCGCTTTGGCTTTGTATTGTATTTCAATGTTAAATACTATGTATGATAAACCTCTGCACATACAGGTGGCAACACCTAGGTGCATGACAGAACTTTTAGAACTTAGATAGGATAGGTGGATATAGGTTTAGATATGTATGTTTAATGTACTTTTTTTTGAATAAATTTGAATTTGAATTTGATAGGTTATATTGTCACGAGTAGCTTGGGGGTAGCGCGTTTATTTAAAGAATAACTTCTCAGAGAAAAGCCTCGTCGCGATTAGTACAATGACGGGGTCTCAATGCTTCCTTTAATCTACCACTGGATGTTCTACTCGTGAAGACACGCCTTGTTTATCGTGCCGGGGGGGTAACTGAGGTAGACCGGGATCGCGTTACGTGGGGTAAGAAGAGATGATAAAGTAAGCACGTTTAGTTTATAACAATAACAATGTATTAATGATAAAACTTTAACAATAATTATTGATCAGAAAAAATGAGATTCTATTATACCCGATTACTACGGTGCGCATGTTTTCTCGATTTGAGGTACTGTTTATAGGTCTTTGTTTACTGTCTTATAATTTATAGTTTTTCTTAAGAGTTAGGTTTTATTTAAGAGCACTAAGAGATTTCACTAAACTTTTTAACTGACTATTTAGACATTTGTCTTTTTCAACACCCTGACAAACTTCTTGTCAAGACTTTACTATGGAGGTTGTGCAACCCCTGGTCCTAGCAGTCGTCAAGTGACTAACCGATGCCAGGTTTGGTAGGAAAGGAATGGAACCTAAAGCAGTCATATAGCTAACTTTAGGAGCGGATAGAACCCAGAAGGCAGTCGTCAAGTGACTAACCTTGGCAGCTGGAGGTGAGACCAAAGTCTCCCAAACTGAGGGTTCGGTAGCGTATTTATATAAAACAAAGTGATGATCATTGCATGCATAAGGTTCAAAGTCGCTCCCGTTGATTGCTCGCGTTGTTTATAGTTTTCCTTTAATGTTTATATAACAATCTCCAAGTTCAAGTTCAAACTTGCGACAGGGTGATATTTGTTTAGTAGCTTATGCTTTTTAGTAGATTACAATATTACCGTTTTGTGTGGGCTCACAGAGAGCTGCTCCCATTCACACCAGTCACAGACCAGAGTAGCACCTCTTGAACGTTCTCTGAAATGGTTCTTTGCGAGGTGCTACTTATAAGTATTGCTAGATCATCGGTGTATGCCGAGAGTACCACCAGTAGACCGTTCATCAGGAGAGACCATAGAAGGGGCGACAGCACCCTTCTCTGCGGACTTCCCTAACGGCCTTGAATCTCTAGCTGTCTCTCTGTAAGGTTTTTGTGGCAAGTCTTCAGTCCAACATACCTCCTGATCCAGTTTCTGCTAATGTTCTGTATAAGGCGTTTGGTAGTGCATTACTGAATACTTCTTCAATGTCTAAGAAAACACCCATCACGATACTCTTATACAGAAAAGATAGCGTGTACAGCGAAATTTGTAACCCGTTGAAAATAGCCACAACGAATTACAATTTTTAAACAATATTGCATGATGCTTATTAGCCGCACTAAAATTCTTCAAATGTTTAGCTTTACTTGCTGTATTCGTTATCAAAAGTATTATAACATACGACAATGAAGTATGACAAATAAAAGAGAAAATGGAAAAAATATTAACAGCTACAGAGATGGATTTCTGGAGAAGGACTACTAGAAGATCAAGAAGAGAGGATCACATAATTAATGGCCAAATAAAACGCAATCCGGAAGAAAGATTACTAAAACAAATTTTAAAATGGTCACCATATGGAAGAAGAAAAAGAAAAAGGTCCAGAAAAAGTTGGAGAAAAGGGATAGAAAAAGAGATGCGAGTAAGAGGACTAGCAGATGATTTATGTGCCGATAGAGATAAATGGAGGTTAGGTGTCGAAAAGCAAACACAGTAGACAATTAAATAAACACAATTTTCCAAAATATTCGAAATACAGGAGTATTCCCAAGAAGGGTTATTTAATAGGTATGCTAAAATCTCTAAACATAGAAAAAGAGAATTACACACATTATTAAGGCTTTCTTTTAATATAATCTCCTGTTATATTTTATACATTCGGTCAATTCAGAACTTCTTGAAGTACAATTCAGTGGGAGCTTATTTAGGCACCCTGCTTGTTTTATTACTTGATGGCAACTACAGATTTGCACCTCATTATTTTATATTCATGGACGCCCCCACCCAGATTATTATAAGAAAAAGCATTCTTTTGATTGTTTCCGGCCTGAGAAAGCCAAGAACAAAAATAAATTAAGAAGATTTTTAGATAGGAACCTTCAATACTTCAACGGATATTCTTTCGTCTAAAATTAGAAACACTTCTCCATCCGTTTCTTTAGTGATTTATCGCCATGCTTTTAATTTGATTATCTGTGTTTCGATTGAAGAGACGGAGGATCGGAGGAAATAACTGAAGTGAATGTACCGTGTTGTCAAAGATAATCGGGTAATAATACGTTATTTCTGTTTCATTGTCATCAATTTTTCAGATCATGCTCATAATGCACTCAAAACGCCATACCATGCAAATCCACTTCAGACTTGAGAAATTATATTCTATACAGTATTTTGTATAAGGTCGTTTTTTGCTTCAAACATCGAAATTTTTTTCGCTCAATAGGCGAAGTAATATGTCCACTTCATATTGATGAAAAATCTCCGCGGCCTGTATTAAGCTGTATACAAACCTATATAGCTATATGCAGCTTTAGAATGTCTATATTGAACTACCGCAGAGAAGCTACATACAGCTTTAGGTAGGTCTGTATAAAGTTTTATGAAGCTTCAGACAGATGTGAATAGGGCTTTAGAAAGGTTTGTATACAGTTATAGAATGTCTATATCCAGCTTTATACAGCTTTAGGAAGGTCTGTATACAGTTTTTTTCAAGCTTTAGACAGATTTATACGGTCGATGAACGTGGACATGGCTATGGAATTAGAACATGTTTTAAGGTTCAGCCTTTTGCTTTTTGTTTCGGTGTGTAAAAATTTGACATTATTCGTATCTATAAAATGGTTATTTTCTATACAATATTTTGCTAAGCCACAGTTTTTAATATTACGTAAAGTCGATTTTTTGTGTTCTTTAATCCTAAGATCGCTTTGATTGACAAATTTATAAAGAAAAAACGAAAGAACATTTTAACTAAACAATTTTATAACTCTGCATTAAAATTAAAAAAGGAGCCCTTTACAGATAAAGTTTCAAAAAAATTAAATAAATTTGGCTGTAAAACAACTCAGGTTAATAAGAATAATCTAGAGAGAAGACTAATAAACAATAAAGATAAAATTGACAAACAATCTAAATCTGGTGTTACCAAAATAAATTGTGTGAAATGTGAAGCTGTATATGTAGGACAAACTGGTCGAAACTTAAATATTAGGATTAAAGAACACAAAAAATCGATTTTACATAATATTAAAAACTCTGGCTTAGCAAAACATTGTATAGAAAATAACAATTTTATAGATACGAATAATGTCAAACTTTTACACACGGAAACAAAAAGCAAAAGGCTGAACCTTTTGGAGTACCTAGAAATCCAAAAGCCACAAAAAACAGAAGTTTTAAATACGAACTACCAACTGACCTGCTCTTTAAACACCTGCATAATTGACAATGCAATAAAAACAAAATACCGTCAGGCGGTTTAGTAGGGTATAACAATTGAGATTTTAGTATCCAACTACTCTTGATAAAGGCCCCATCAAGCCGAAACATATGTAGAGAAAAATATCTCATTAAATTATTTTGAAACATCTAAAAGCAGTGTACTAATTATTCCTAGTATTATTAAAAATATATATCTCGAAAATGAATCGTTATTTCGAGAAAACAAATTTTAAAAATTAACTAAATAAGATAGAAAATTGCTGTTTTCACTATTCGAGAGAGAAGGAATGACTCTATAAATCGTGAAATATTCAAGCCGCTCCGACATGATTTTAGTCTTTTGCAGGGTCTCAAATAATAGGTAAAAACTGTAAACAATTTTATAAAAATATTCAAATCTCGAAAATTAATCGTTTCACGAGAAAACAATGATCATTTTTGGATTCAGCTAGTCTGAAAGCACAAGTCTAGTTACAAAAAACGTAAGGATTGACAAAATCATTTACACATAAATAGTAAGTTCGTCAATGCACTAGTGGTAATTATCGTGGGGCTTTGAATTCTGAGGCCGAGGGTTCGATCCTTGAGCGGCTCCACAAACTTTTATTAATTAAAAAATATATTTAGACGAAACACATGATGTCAGAAGATTCCAGATGCTAGGAAATATAAAAAATGTTAGATTAATGCGTTGACCCCACATCTTTAAAATGATTAAATGGGAGTCGACACGCCCTACTTGATTAGCGCATGCTTGTCACGAAAAAAACACATCAGACCTCGAATTTCCTTATGGAGATCTACATGTAAAAATCACGAATTTTGGGCTCGGATATAGAATGCTTATCTGCTTAAGCGTTTCCATGCATGTTGGTAGGGTGGGGGGGGGGGGGGGGGGGGGGGGAAAGGGGGCCCGCCCGGGCAAATGTCCCCTCCCTGGAATATTAAAATAACGCCTAGTACAAAAATACATTTCAAATTCATTAAAATTAAAAAAAAAATACCTACACGTTATTTTTGTTGCCCCCCTGAAATTTGTTCTGCCGGCGCCCTTGAGCGTCCCACAATTTTTTTTTTTTTTTTTTTCGAAAAAGTGCATTTTTTACTTCACAAGATTTTGTGATTTTCTACGAAAAAAATGCTAACATATTAGGTAAAGCTGAGCAAGTGCCTGAATATAAATTTATAAGCGATAATAGGCGATTTTCCATCACACATAGAAACATAGTACAATGAAGGAAATATTTATTAAGTAAAATCAAAGTTTACTAAACAAAGAATTAGTAAACTTTGGTAATGCGATCCTGTAGTAACTAACTAACTAACTAAATTTGGGTCGCGCAGTCAAAATTCCTTAAGATAAATAGCCTCCTTGTTGTCAAGATATGGCTCCTAGTGAATTATTTACCTTTCCAGATATATACACCAGAGATAAACCATGAGCTTAATTTAATTTCATGTGATGCTCTAAATTATGCCATATTGCATCGTTTCAAGCGATAAAAAAAGTAGAAAATGTACGTAGGTATATCAGCCTGTTATTCCTGAAACAGACCAATTTTATATATTAAAGTAAAATGCGGAAATTCATTATTTACACCCCATAACCTACACCCCCGTTTGCTACATTTTTCCTAATACATCAAAGCCACCCCTCCGGCCTGTCTTATCCGCCACCCGCCTCCACCCCTTTTCATCTGAACGACGCGTCTCGGCGCTCTAACAATGGCGCACATGTGACGGCATCGTAAAAGACGCTGTTGCCAAATGGCGTTTGCGCGATTAATGGGTATTTTTGTCAGCTCTTTTTTTATCGGATCTTAAAAAGTTTTTTGATTTTTCAGATCAGTTAATTATAAGTTTTAAACAAGTTCTTTTTATGTTTTATTATAGGTGTGACCGGATACTTGATAAGATTTTAATGTCATGCCTAGGATTTAGAATGTTTCTTTCCTTCAAGATTTTCTAATTGCGAATAATCGTATGCCATAATTTGAAATGTTCACAAATCATAGGTATATACGTCTTTAACAGTGCGCACATTATCAACAATTTTGTGAGTGATAGTTCTACTCTCTGTACTCTCTTCTGATTTTATTTATTTAGTTTCAGAAAATGGGAGTGAAAAAAGTTAAAAGAAAAATATAAAGTTAAGTAAAAAAAAAATTCAATTAATGATGCGTAGGTCAGAACGAGCTGTCTTCGAAGCATGCAAATTAGGCTCTAGCTCAAATGCTAAAAGCAAATATTTATAAATTGTAGATCAAGAATTTACACGATTTTTAAATGTCAAAAAGAAGGAAAATTAATCAAGTAAAATGAATGTTTCATTAAAGAAAATTCACGAATATCAAAATAATATGGTATGTTGGAGGTATAGGGTCACAATTAACTTCCACTAGGCATTAGCATAAGGTAACTGTTCTAAAAAAGACTTGAAACGAGGCTATTGATGTGGTTGTTGCCATCCCTCTTTACACTTTAAATCCCTAATATATCACGCTTCTTAGAAGCACTACAAAAATTAAAATTTAAATTACAACATTAGTGACGAAAAGCGCTACCAACCGCTAAGATAAACAAAATAAGAGAGCAAAACAGTCTAAGAATTCAATGAAGAAAATCTGATTGTTGCTAGAAAAATATATACTACACCTCTACAAAGAATATACTATGTAAAATTGAAAACTATGAGGTTCTTCAAGTAAAAAATGTCAAACAAATTAAATGTTATTGACCAGCATGAAATGTAACAATGAAGTATATATTGATTTGGACCGTTACATTGTGGTCAATAAAATCACATTGGTGCAAGCCTTATTCAACAAGGTGTGGTAAATTAATTCAATCCCGACAAACTAGACTATTTACATAGAAGATTTTTGATAGAACCTACCAATCTGGAACGCATGTGTATACTATATCAATAATTGCGCAACTATAGCCCAACTAGAGCGAACAGCGTAAGCAACAATTGAAGACCATAAGTAAGAAACAGGCTAAGTGCCAAAAATTGGTAAGTTGAGATTTTGCCGTAGAAAGATGATAAATACCAGTAAGTATAACATATTAAATACGCTATGTGCCGAGACGAATACCGTCGTTACGGTTGAGGTATAAATTTGGTTTATCTGCTATGTACCGCCACTGTTAAATTAGAAACATGCTAAGTGCCATGTTTATGATTTTGTTTTTTTTTCGTTATCGGGATTAATCGGGAAACCTCAGTGTTTCTCCGGACAAAAACAAAATTTAAGGGCCATGATACCTTTTTTAAACGATCAAAAGCACAAAGATTTTTATATTAATATTTCTTAAGTGGCACTTAGCTCTTTGTAAAAATGTGTGGCACTTAGCTCTTTTCACAAATTTGAATGTAAAATGTTTTGTTTTAGTGTTTATTAGAATTAAATAAGTTTTTTTCTTGTATAGGATGTTTGGGCGTAATCGTTTATATCTTTAAATTTAATGTTAATTTCAAATGTTTAAAAATGTCGCTATTAAAATGTTTCTACTTAATAACTCCCTTTGATTATTTTGGCACTTAGCCTGTTTCTTACTTATGGTCTTCAATTATGAACCTTAAAGTTGCAATAGTCAGCAGATTTTATGATATTAGTAGTCAAGCGGACCATCAGTCCGATAAGGTTTTGTCTCTCACCTATTTCGTTCTCACCTACTGGAGTCCACAGGGACGTGGGAAGGGTTCTAACCGTATCTTAATCTTCAGACCCAACTCAAAAAGAAACGTACTTTTGGGGGTACCGGCATAAAAGGTACCAAAGCCAAATATACGATAGATCTGTCAAAATTCTAAGTCAAGTCAAGTTACAGTGCTTTAAAGTGCTGAGTGCAACCAAGATAAACTAAGAACCTTAAACAATTGTCTCATGAAATAACCAAACCCAACCATAAATTAAAGCACAACACCGCTCTTAAAGAACTTTATTAAAATACAGGGACTAAGACCTACAAAGAATTCAATCCATACCTCAATCAAAAGGACATGCGTGTTTTAGTTATCGGATATAGTGTAAACTCATTAATTCTTTGACCAATAGACATTGTTATTGTTTTACCGAAGTGCCTTCTTTATTATCTCTTCTCACCTGTCGTAGACCGATCCATAATTTGAGCTATATAACCCGCTACTACCTAGTCGTGACAATATGATACATCCTTGATTCCAGTAACAGTATATCCGCCTAAATCAGGATGATAATGAGAATCACCGAGCTGCCGTTCCATTGAATTATACGCAATAAAATTTGGATTAGCTTGAGCTAATGCAAAATTAAGTTATTTTAATCACCACCTCAGATCCAAAGAAAGGAATGTACAAACCATTTTATCTACAAATTCTAGAAAAATACACGCAGAGCAATCCCTGTGTTTTAAGTGACAATGACATCTAATCATCCGGGAAAACAATCCCCAGCAAGTAAAGGCCTTTTGAAAACTAGAAGAATCCCAAAATGAACACTGGACGTTTTAGAGGAACCTCCGCTCTTTCATTGGCCAATACTGCCATCGGCGTTAAAGTCCTCAAAAATCATAAAGGACGAAAATCATCGATCGCGGCAGGGAGTCATGAACCGGATACTGTAACCAATGAAAGTAATGTGTCGAAAAGGCCATTGTATGACAAACGAGAAGATTCGTCCAGCATGTGAATGGTATTCAATAATTGTAATTAATATGAATAATTAGGTTGTTAAAATACATAGATATCTGTTAAAGAAGTAAGTTTTCACATACGTCATACGTTGAATAAAATCTGCTTACCTTCTTTCTTTTTCAAACTGATGTCATAATAGAGTACTTACTGTACAGTAGGGACTGGAAATTATGTTTTTAAGGACGTGATTCGTCAGCCGTAATAAAAACAGAAACAAACAGGGTGTGTTTTTCTTCACAATAATAAAGACATTTCCAAACAGTTTAGGCTGTTGAACGGATCAACAATTTTCTCTGCAGAATTGTGGGCTATTTGGGAAGCTCTGTTACACTGTATAGAATATAAAGAAAATACCCACTTTACCATATTTACTGATAGTAAAAGTGACTTACACAGGCCATTGCTAATTGTAGCTCTAAAATTTCTGCCAATTATATTGTTAAAAAAATAATTAATACCTCTACAATATTAAAACGATTGGGAAAAACTGTACATCTTGTTTGGATCAAGGCTCATATTGTTATAACAGATAACGAAATTGTAGATAAACTATCTAAAGATGCGACAAACCTCCAAGTTGTGTAGCAAATTATAAAATACCATACTCTGATTATTTTAATCTATCAAAATCACAGTTATACCAAAATTGGCAGAACTTTAACCTTACTAACAAAGGATATGTATATAAAAACATGTTTCCAAAAATTAATAAAAAGGCTTGGTTTGGTATAAAAAGAAAATAGGTTTACAGGAGGGTGAGAATTGCGAATGTGGAGATGTCGGAGATTTGGAGCACAGTATCTTGGGATGTTTGTCTCATGCACAGAGCCTATATTTATTGTACAATAATAGTTTAAATGATGTTGTTCTTCCATTCAACCTAAAATCTCTTATTATGACAAATAACATGAGTATATACAGTGCCCTATATAAATTTATATTGGATGTCAAAATTGATTTATGAAAGAAAAATATATAAAAACAAATAAATAAAAACATAAATCTTTCGAAAACTAAAACAATGAAAGCATAATATATAAAACAATAACAAAAAGGTAAAAAAATAGAGAAGAAATATCAAACAAAAAGAAAAACAAAAAAAAAAGACACAAAAAAGGCCAAAAAAAGTATGTATTATAAATTAGATAATTAGGTATATTGTAGTTTATACAAGACATAATATTAGGTATATTGTAGTTTATATAAGACATATTACTGTTCAATCTCGGTAAATTTTTGGTTGATTGCTGTCATCATGAATAAGGAGAGATAGTTTAGTTGAGTTTAGTTTATTCCGGTATAAGATCAGTTACAAAGTACCCATAGGGTGTAGATCATGTCAATAAAAGAAATATAAAGCTTAATGATACACTACTTATAGCTAGTTACAATAAATATTACATATTGCATAAACACTTAACACTTCACTATTTCATGTTGGAGACGAACAAAAAATACCCCACCCCCACACAAGGCCATTAAAAATCTTTCTCATCTAGGAAATCCTTTATGGAATAGTAACATTTTTGAGATAGAAATTGTTTAAGTTTTTGTTTTTGTCTACTTTTTGGTAAAATTTCAAAAACCTGTGGTAATTTATTCCATATTGATATAACATTATAGGTAACAGCCCTCTGAATGTATGTATAAAGTGCCCTATCCATCGTCAGGTCACTCTTATTTCTAGTGCTATACACATGATTATACTCCAAGCCAGCAAACAGAGAAGAATAATTATTGCTGACAAACAATTAAAATATTGTTGTTAATAAAGATGTTCCTACAGGTTTCAATTTGTTTTAGTTTAAAAATAGTTCTAAGACATTTGAAGTATAAAAATTCTATGTGCTTCGCTAGCGTTTCCCCAGAATATTATACCATATCGCATTCTTGCCTGAATAAAAGCATGATATGCCGACAGGGCAGCCTCCACGTTGACTGTATTTACAATCACTTTCAAAGCATAGCAATTACTTGAAATTTTTTAGGAAAGTTGATTAATATGTGGCTTCCAGTCCAGCCGCTGATCAATATGCATTCCCAGAAACGAAAGGCTCTCCACAGATTCGACCACTGTATTCCTATAGGTAACATTTAGGTTATGCTGATTTCGCCTGTTAAAGATGATTAGCTTAGTATTATTTACATTTAACAGCAGATTATTTGCTGAGAACCAATCGTCCAACCTGTCAAGAGCGTTTTCCAAACTTTCACCACATTCAGCTTTATTGTTCCCTGTGCAGATAGCCGATGTATCATCAGCAAACAAAACCGGATTATTCTCGAGAATATTGGCGATATCATTTGTGTAAATAATATACAGAAGAGGACCCAAAATTGAACCCTGTGGGACCCCCTTGTTGATATACTGCAGTTCTGAGAACACCCGGTCACCATCTGCCCCAACTTCGACTACCCTCTGCCTTCTATCACTTAAATAGGATTTGAATAGATCTAGTGCCAGTCCCCTGACTTCACACAGGGCTAATTTCTGCAATAAAACCCCATGATCGACACTGTCGAAAGCCTTGTACAGATCCAGAGACAGAGCACCTGATATTTTCCCATTATTATGTGAATCTAGGATTTTTTGTAAAGCCTGATACACAGCAGTTATTGTCGATTTCCCTTTTCGAAAACCATTTTGTTGTTTGGCAATAATGCTATGACTTTCCAAGAATTTGACAAGACGATCATAAATAACCCGTTCAAAAATTTTATTTATATTAGACAAAAGAGAGAGATAGGTCTATAATTGTCAAATTTATCTTTTTCGCCCTTTTTGTGTATGAGTCTGACCAAGGCCTCCTTCAGCATATCCGGGTAGATACCAGTTACAAGTGACAAATTAATAATGTGGGTAAGAGGAATTGTCACACTCTCTGCAGCATGCTTTAGCAATGACACAGGTACTCCAACACAACCAACATACTTTTTATTTTTTAGTTTCATTATATAGGATTACAGATAATATTAGGTATCTTATGCTTTTAAGAAATAGGGCTCTTTCAAAATATAAAAGGGAAAAAACCGCAAATAGTTGGGAAAACTATCGCCAACTTCGGAACCAAGTTACAATAGCTATTGACCGCAGTGGCGGATTTACCCTAAGGCTCGGTAGGCCCGGGCCTAGGGCGGCCAGATTTTATGTTGGCAATAAAGTAATTTCATTGTGTAGTCTATATGGTGGATGCTGAGAAAGGGGCGGCTGATAGCTTGGGGCCTAGGGCGGCCGAGACTGCAAATCCGCCACTGATTGACCGAGAGAAGACGTGCTACCTTAATGCAACACTGCGTCAGGGTAACTCTAAAAAAACTGGAACGTTCTACGCAGGCTGAATATTCACTCTAAGCCTCGCAATACAATTCATGGCCATTTGGCTGATCCCGAGACCATTAATAATTTTTTCGTAAATGCTGCGAGCCCGGATGCTCCAAATCCAGAAACTTTAGCATTTTATCTCCAAAATAAAAAGAAAGGAGTTGGAAATTTCGAGTTTCAACTTGCATCTCTCGAAGAAGTTAAGGAGGCCTTATTTTTTATAAAATCTGAAGCCGTTGGTACAGATGGGATAAGCTTGGCTACGCTGCTGCACTGTTGTCCTTTTATTCTCCCATTTATTGTGCATCTCGTTAACTGCTGTATGGAATCGTCTACTTTTCCAGAGGCTTGGAAATCTTCATACCTACTTCCAATACCCAAAGTTACATCACCGAGTCAATTATCCGAATTCAGGCCTGTCAGCATTCTTCCTACCATCTCCAAAGTATTAGAGAAAGTCTTAGAAAATCAAATCAGGATTTATGTTGATAGATTTTCCATTTTGCCGCCAGTTCAATCTGGGTTCAGAAGGAACTACAGCTGTTCAACAGCACTCCTAGAGGTAATGGATGATATCTTGCAAGCGGCTGACCGTAATGAATTAACAACTTTGGTATTATTGGACTATTCCAAGGCCTTCGATAAGCTAAATCATGAATTATTATTGGCGATCTTGAATCATTTGGGCTTTGGAAGAAATTCGTGTTGCCTTATCAAGGAGTATTTGACCAGGCGAACCCAGTCGGTAAAAATCAATGGCCAGTTGTCTTCTTTTTTGATGCTTGTCTGCGGCGTGCCACAAGGGTCCATCCTTGGACCTTTGTTTTTCACTTTATATACTTCGCAATTATCTTCTTGTCTCAGATATTCATTGCTCCATATATACGCTGATGACACACAAATTTATTTGTCATTTTTACCAGATAAAATTGAAGAAGCTAACGAACGTATTTCTCTGGACCTTGCCCTGCTTGCCAGAGCCTCCAGAGATCACTGTCTGACTTTAAATCCTAATAAATGTCAGGCTCTTCTCTTTGGTAGGATTCAGTGTAGAGACAAGTATGAAAACCTTGTAAAAGTTAATGTGGATGGTGAAACCATAAAATGTACTACTGTAGCTAAAAATCTTGGTGTACTATTAGATGTTAACTTAAGATTTCGAGAACATATTGACAATTGCATTAAAAAGGCATTTATAAACTTAAAATTACTCTATGGTCAAAGACATCTACTTAATAAAGACCTTAGGAAAGTTTTGTACGACAGTCTTGTACTATCCCACTTTACTTATTGTGACGTCGTATATGGTTCTTGCCTTCTGGCAATCGATTCAAAGCGTATTCAATACATCCAGAATTGTTGCGTAAGATTGATAAATGGAACGAGAAAGTACGATAGAGGTGTGAGTAATGAGATGTGTGAGATGAAGTGGTTGGATATGGCTAAAAGGAGGTTACTACATAGTCTTTTGATATTTAACAAAATTATTTTTAAGAAATGTCCAGGGTACCTATACCAAAAAGTTAAATTCAGATATGACGCTCATGACCTGGACTTAAGAAATAAAAACTTTATAACACCTCCTCAACACAAAACATGTTTATTTGAAAGAAGTTTCAGCTACTGTATATATACTCAATACCATGCCATACCCTCCAATCTAAGTTGTCTGCCGCCGCTTCTGTTTAAACGTAAGATTAAGAGTTTCTTTATGGAATCAATTTAATCTTGTACTTAGTGTCTGTAATAAATTTTTCTTTTTCTCTTTTAATATTTTTTAGTTCTGAATAGCTTATATAATGTACATTACACATATATTTATTAGAATAATACATATATTCATATAGCAATTAATTATAGGAGTTATTATGTTAGCTGTATGGTTAAGATAGGAAGCATGCTTCAACTTCGCCATTTGTAATTTACTTGTAAATTATAATAAAGACATTATTATTATTATTATTATTATTATTATTATTATTATTATTATTATTATTATTATTATTATTATTATATATCTCATGTTCCGTGACCGGATGAAAAAAGATGCTGTGACTGGCTTCCCCTATCCTCGAGAAGTCTACCCGCTTGCCTTTATTGACATCAGGACATGCAGCTTTAAAAAGTTATTTATTCGGTTAAGTAGATTAATTTCATTCTCATTTCGAAAATAACTAAAAATAGAAGCATTTTGATGTTTGTCCTTATTTGTGGTATTTTTTATTAGGGACCAAGTTGCTTTCAGCATTGTTGATACAAGATGTTTGATCAAATATTTTTGACTGTTTTATTACCTGCTTTAACACTTTGGAGTAACTTTCGTATCTTTCTATGGCCAGTTGGTTTTAACCAGCGCCATAAAACACAAAAAAAAAAAAAATGGGTGTAGAGGTTAGTGTAAATATTAAGGTTTATTGTAAGAGACAAATAAATGCGTAACTTTGACTTTATTTTTCTAAAGTAAAACTCCCTACCTGATTATAATAAATATGTATTTCTGAATGAAACAATATTTCTCGTTTTATTAAAATTCAATTTACCACCCACCTCCCTCTATTTTATATCCAATTCAGCCACGTATACCGAAAAACAAATTGAATCACAAAGACATTTCCATCAATCCGTCTTATTTTTTCCAGCAATCGGCAGCGGGTCTCCTGGCCCCTTCTCACACCCGCGCCCCTACTTTCCAGTTTGACTCCGAGAAAACATCTTCTCTATGAGATCCGCTGTTGCCAAATATGCAATATTCAGGCTAACACATCTAATTGTTGATGTTGTGCTTTTATTTATGGGTTTGGTTATTTTATGAGATAATTATTTAAGATACTTAGTTTATCTTAATTTCACTCAGCACTTTAAGGCACAGGAAAATGTAAGTTATTTTTCAGCTGAGAACGTAAAAGTGCTTTTCGCCAGAGGTGCCGACAATATTAATGGTTCTACCATTGCTGATCTAAAATTATCAAGTTACTTTGATGCTGTCCATATTTTAGTTTCTATCAGGAACATTTATGGCCCTCTGTCTACGTCAGCTCATTATACCTTCCATTTTCTTATTTTTTTTAGGTTAGTTGTTCACTTTATAAAAATTGTCAATAATTTCATATCCTTCGAGCAGCTCACTTTGTCGGATGTCCATACCAGACACATCAAGACAACGTTCTTTTCTGCGCTGTCAAACGCTGGATTTTAATTAGATGTATTTTCCACAATCATTTTCAGAATTACCTTTCATGACAACAGCTCAGTTTCAGACAATGTCTGTGTGATGGATTTTTTTAAATTTAAAATAATTTCAACTCCGAAACACTCTTTCTCAACAAATCCTGTCACCTACCAAATCAATCTAAGTTATTTAATAGCAGAAGGGCAATTAGCGGCATGTTTGGCAAAACAAGTCTGGCCAAATTTATTGATCCAAAATAATGATAACCAGTTTATTAGGATAAACGCTTTTCATCGTCTATATAGTTGCTGTGCAATAATACTATAAATTTAAGTGTTGCAATTTCTAGGGGGGAAAGAATGCACTGCAAAAATAATAAATCATAGCTAAAGTAAGTAGAGAATGTCCCCATGGACAAGTTTTATCTCCACTATAGTGGTCCATCCTGGTAGGTGATCTGATGCTTCATAAAGGTATCTGCTGAGATATCTTATGCCTATATAGCGATAGTGGTGCGAGGAAATTTTACAGCTCTCAACATCATGAATGACCGGTATAAGCGCGAACAATTCTCAGTCAATACGTCGAAAAAATAGTGATTCTCTGCACACTAAGGAGAGTCCTTACATTGCTAAAACCACTAGTTCTCAACACAGAAATAATTCCCTTTTCCACAGAGGTAAAATACTTTGAAATCATTTTTGATCAAAGATCTACAAGCAATTCATATATTCAAAAGGTTACACAGAACGCTACGATAGCATTAGGCATAATTATGTAGAAGAACATGTGGTAAAATGGCCTTATGGATATACACGCGGTTGGTGAGACCTATGATATGTTAAGCAAATATTTACTTGGTGAATAAAGACCAGTAAAGTGGGGGCGAGGAAGCTAGTGAGTGGGGTGCAAAGGCTAGCGTGTTCATGCACCACGGGAACCATGAATTCAATTCTAACGGCCTCTCTAGAAGTATTAATAAACCTATCATCCATAAACACTTACATACAAGGATAAGCTATGTCGGTATCCCACAGACTGTTGCAAAGACAACCACCGATAAGGAGAACTCATGGAGCCGACAACGAAAAACTGCTGAAGGAGATTAGGGCAAACTGTATTTTGCGCATGCCCACAGCTTACGTCACTACAACATACATGTTTAAAACAAATCGTAATACCAGAAAAAAATTACTGGGAAAAACCCTTTGGTGGAACCAGAACTCTTTTTTGGAGTAGCCAGCGGTCTCACGAATGGTGGAATGTCCCAACTAGGATAGAGAGAAGCTAAGAGATTCATTAAGAGTTAGTGAAGTAACACCCAGTAAAGTCCACATCTGACATACAAAGCCACAGCAGGAAGGCCGTCAGAGTGATGATAGTATATTGGCCGGCCATTTGTAACAGTCCGGTTTGGCCAGTGTAAAATATTTTTAAATTTCATTTTATGTGCTGCATTTAGTCAACTGAAAAGACACTTAAGTTTGATGACTCTGGTAATAGAAAACTTACGCAGGCTCTGCAAAGAAGAAAAGGAGACTACATCCATCGTTCCATGTCACTGTTTCAAACAAATGGGCGGAACCCATGCTACGCTAGGGATCATTATCAAGGCTACGGAGCATAATCGGCAATACAAAAATAGATCAGGCGCTTTAAAAACAAGGAGAGCCACAATTAATTTTACTGGTCGCAATGGTGGACAGACCATTTTAGAAATTATGATCTTATTTTAATATGCTATAAGCTCGTGTTTATTAAGATAAACACCAGTATGGAGTTGGTAAAAAAGAATTTTGAAATACCACGTTCCTTGACAATTTGCAAAAATTGTCAAACAACTAATTCTGGAGGTCCTTAGAGATCAAATGTGTTCGGCTATTTATTTTCCAGATATTTCTAAAAAGGAAGATGTAGAAAATGTTTAAAAGGACAAACCAGTATTACTGGTCATAAATACTTTGTAATATTATGCCTAATACACAAAGGAAACTGTTTTCATTAGAATTAACATCCATAATGTTTATTTAATTTATTATTTCTCTCTATAACAAGCAACTTTGGCTTATCATAATATATTGAAGTCAAACTTCTTTAGCGAAGGTAAAGTCAGAAAAAATGAAATGCTTATCAAAGTGAAACGCTTATCAAATGAAACGCTTATCAAAGTTGAAACGATTATCAAAGTGAAACACTCCGATGGGGCGCCCCTTTAGAGAGTTCAAATTTTCAAGACGTGTAGCCGGGGTAAAATGGGGATCCTGAATATTTGTCTTATCATCATTGAACACAAGGCGATTTGCATCGCACCAATCACTAATATTTTTTAGGTCAGCTGAGATACATGAGCCAAGTCCTGCAACATCATGCTCATGCCATGATACCGTGGTATAGTCGGCAAACATTGTGAAATTTCCACCAGTTTCGACGCAAGTCAAGTCATTGATATAAATCAGGAACAATAAAGGTCCAAGAACCCCCGAGGGACACCTGACTAACCCCCAATGCTGATAACCGCTCTCCACCCGACAGAACCAACTGAGTACGACCATCCAAGTAGGATGCAAGCCAGGCCAAGGCAGTGCCGCGGAACCCATAGCGCTCAAGCTTTGCCAGCAGTATTCTATGATCAACGCAATCTAAGGCCTGTGATAGATCACCGAACGCCCTTGCTGTGGTCCTTGGCAGTAGATCGACTCCTGGAAAAACTAACAATCAAAGGGTATGACGTCCAAGGGTATGCTGACGACCTAGTCATCACAATTAAGGGCAAGTATGATGGCACAGTTTCGGCCAAAATGCAAAATGCTCTACATCTTGTTAAAAACTGGTGTATAAGGGAAGGACTAAATGTCAATCCGAGTAAAACGTCATAGTACCGTTCACAAAAAGAAGAAAGGTGGACCTCACAGCCCCTAGCCTAGACGGCGTGACGGTTGGACTCTCAGACAGTGTTAAGTACCTGGGGATAGTCTTAGGCTTAACTGAAATGAACATATAGAAAAGACTACCAAAAAGGCAACAGCGGCACTTTGGGCATGCCGCAGACTTTTTGGCAAAACATGGGGTTTAAAACCCAAGATGATCTATTGGTCATGCATTACGGTTGTAAAACCAATAGTCACATACTGGTCTGGTGGACCAAAACAGAGCAAAAGACTACGCAAGGCAAGCTACACAAAGTGCAAAGACTTGCCTGTCTGGGTATCACAGGGGCAATAAAAACCTGCCCCACGATAGCACTGGAGACGATGCTGGACCTTCTTCCCCTGCATTTAAGCGTGAGGAGGGAAGCCTTATTAAGCGCGTCCAGAGTAATCCAGACCCAATCAACTAAGTCAGGTGATCTGACTGGCCATCTAAAGATTCTCGACACAATCAGAGTCGAATCGCTGACCAAACCAACAGACCATATGTCAAAGACAAGGGATTTCCAACGCTCCTTTAAGGTGATCATAAAAGATCGCTCAACAATGAGAGCACTACAGCCCGAACTAGGTACATTGGTCTGGTACACAGATGGATCTAAAATGGAACAAGGGGTCGGCGCCGGGGTTTATGGTCCTAGATGCAGGATGTCAAAATCTCTAAGTAAAGCCCCATCCATATTCCAAGCAGAGATCCATGCTATTGAACTCTGCGCCTCTGAATGCATCAAAAGAGAACCGAGAGGCGCAACCATAAATATATTATCCGACAGCCAGGCGGCTTTAAAGGCACTAGCCTCGTACGAATTTGACTCAAAGCTTGCCTGGGAATGCAGAAACGTTCCTAACCAACTGGCTAAACATAACAGAGTCACTCTCTTGTGGGTGCCAGGGCACGAAGGAGTGGAAGGCAACCAACCAATTGGCCAGAGAAGGAGCACAGAGTCCATTCTACGGAGCTGAACCATTCTGTGGCACCACCAGAGGACACCTCGGAGAGGACCTCAATAAGTGGGAAAAAAGGCAGAAAGAGGCCTACTGGAGAAACACTCCAGGACAACGACAGGCGAATAGATTCATATCGCACTCGCCTGAATACACTAAGAAGCTACTAGAGCTCCATAGAAACGATCTAAGACTGGTCACGCGCTTCTTAACAGGTCATGGACCATGGAGATACAAACTCCACAACATGGAAAAGACTGAGGATCCACGTTGTAGATTTTGCAACTCAGCAAACCAAACTGCGGAACACATTCTTTGCGAATGTAGACAACTGACCCGCCAAAGGCTAAAATATCTGGAAGGAGTAGTATGTAATCCCAAAGATATTACACAACTAGTCCCTAGAAATATCCTGAACTTCGCGAAAAGTGCAGGCATTTCTGGGAAAATCTAAAGCAAGGTAGTCACAAAAGACCTTTTAGGTCTAAGTGAAGAAGGGCTGAAAAGCCGAGCGACCCCTTTACATACAATACAATACAATAGATCACAGAACACTGGCGTCACAGCCTCATGTCCATTAATATCCAAGTATATATCTTCCAGGAGGTTTTAGATAGCGTCATGAGCCCCATAGACTGTTGGAAGCCAAATTGGCATGGTGTGATGCGTCAACGGTTTAAAGATAGTTCCACATTCGAGTCTTAACAAGCCGTTTAACAATTTTTGAAAGTGTAGACAATAAAGAGATTAGACGATAGCTAGAAGCTTCTTTACGGTCACCACCCTTATAAAATGGTATTACCATAGCTAACTTTAGGGAAGACGGAAATATGCCCCTCTGCCAGCAGTCATGAATGGCAAATATCAAAATCTCCAAAGCAAAATCTGGAAGCCTTAGTAGCACCTCTGCAGAGATACCAACTTCTCCATGAGATTTCTTGTTTTTTAACGCAAGTATGGTTGCCTTTACCTCATGGAGATCTGTTGGCAAAAAAAGAAATCAACCAGGAACAGAAACACTTCCTAAAAATTCGAGAGGGTTGACATTTGTAGTAATTTTCTGGATCAAGTACTTGCAACGTTACAAAAGAAATTATTTAGCGAATCAGGGTCAACCTTAGTCACCGATATAGATAGATATATTTCTTAAAAGGAACTTCAAAGGTTATCAATGAAATTAAAATACATATATTATGTTTAATAGATCCCAAACTATCGACTTTAGTTGCACAATATAATGAAAAATCAACTATTTGTAGTTCAATCTATCATTCCTTAATAACTTTATTCAACTAAAGTTGGTAGAAGCATATTTTCTTACAAACGCTTGAATCAGTATCAATGAAATTAAAGGACAGATATTACGTTAAATAAAACAGAAACTAACGAGTTTAGCTTCACAAAACAATAAAAATTCAGCTGGTGGTAGATCAAAATATAATTTTCTAACAACTTTGCTCCACTAGAGTTGGTAAAAGTATATTTTCATACAAGATATTAGATTTTTTTTCGATTTTCCTCGATTTTCTCGTATTTCCCGATCTCGTATAGAACTTTTTTTTGTAGCAAGCAAGGTATTCGAAACCGAAATTAATTTCTTAAAAATCGATAGGCGTTGGCTGGCACATACGCTTAAATTAGATTTTTCAAACTGCAAATGAACAAAATCACAAATTCTATTTTCAATCTTTAATGTACGATAGTTCTGTTGTTGCAGATTATTTGGTTTTCCAGTAATGAAATGGTGAAATGTTTAAATTCAACTAGCTCAGCTTGTAAGCATCATCAACTTCAAATTGTCTCCTGATAAAAATTTTAACGTAAATTCTCGTCAAGTGAAAAAAATGCTTTTACAGAAAAAGGTAAAAACCTTCATATTTTTGACACAGAAATCGAAGTTTACACATTTCCTAAACTGTTGTCTCAATATTTCCGATACTCGCGACTTTGTCGGCGCTAGAACGACCCAAAGTGACCTATTAAACATATAATATAGTGCTAGATCCAAAGAGTTTCGAGGTTTGAAATGTGAAATAATTAATACTGAATTTCTCTCCAGCCCGAGCTTAACTTTTTACAGCGAAAATATTATAACTATTGCAAAAATCGAACGGCAGCTTGGACTTCAATAAATGCATTTCACTTACCGGAATTTATAGTTTAGAAACAATTTTGACGTTCACATGGTGCCAGGATATTAAATATTTAAAAAAAAATCAACATCCAAAAGACCGAAGCTTCGGAACTGCACTAACACTGAAACTCTTCACAAACTAAACAATGATTCACATCTCTCGCTAACTGTAAAACTGAGCTGGCTCATCTGCATACATTCGATTCACCTCGAGAATCTTGTCAGTCACACCTAAAAAATAAACCCTTCCTTGTGCCAATTCGTTTTTAAATAATGTCATCCCCTTTGTATGGGAAAATAATCGTTAGAACCAGTATGCAAATTAACTACGGCCTGAAAACACAGACCAGGTGAGAAAATAATAAAAGAAAAAGGCTTCCGGGTCGGGGGCCTCTCTATATTTAATTCTTCACTCATATTTTGGCCTATAATTATCTCAGTTTAGCAGGTATAGAAACAGGTTAACTGAAAGTTGCTTAATTAATCTCAAGACGTGGTGAGAGAAGTGCTCTAACAATTAAGTATTACGAATGTAACAGCAAGAAAGAAATTTGCATAAATTCGGCGTTACTTTGAGGATTTTCCATATTCAGAAGAATAGGAGGGCGAAAATTAGGCAGGTAGGTTTTTAACCAAAGAGATTCACATATTAATGCAATGGAAATTTCATTGTAATGAGGTTCTATTCTTCTGACTCTGTTATTTTGGCATATTTTGAACAAGCTGTTGCTTCATAATCCTTTAAGCACCACACTTTAAAATATCCGGAAAGACTGATCAAAGTTTGCGCTAAAGGAAAATCTCCAGAGGCGCCAATTGCTAAATTTTCAAACCGTATGAAAGTATGGCTTGCAAAGTAAGCTATTTTTTGTTAGGGATATTGTAATTCTGCATGCGAATAATGCCAAATGATGCATTGGATATCTATGGTTTACGGATGAACCACAGCCCTTATCTTTCTTTCTTATTTTTAAAGCCTGGAGGATAATTTTTGTTCCTGGGCCAAAACTGAAAAATTGTCGAAAACACGATTGGCTGAAAGACGATTTGCCTAAAGACGACTACTTATTTCAGAAAGTTTTATAACAATATGGAATGGAAGAGTTTTTAAATGTGAAAGAGGAATTTTAATTTGAATTATTTTTTAATTCATTTATTAAGCTGACCCAAACTTATGTCAACTTGCCCAAACTAGCCACAAATTGTCAAAACTGACTCAAGCTAACCAAGACTATAAAATAAAAAAGAAAAAATACAAATATTTTTCATCTAGAAAGTTTCAGCAAAAAAAATGGCAGGACTGTATTTCTGATCTTGCAGAAAAAAACAACAGACTTAATATTTTTAAATTCAAATTCAAATTCAAATTTCTTTATTCATGTTTATTCAATTCAATTTATTCAACAATAACAACATTGACAAATTACAATAAGGAAAATACAGCATTTTTATTACTTATGACTAGTGAGTGGGATACTTAGATGTTCAAGACATCTGTATGTTTCCCTAGTGTGGCCAAAATAATTGACTGTAATAATATCAGTAATATTTCCATTTGTATAGTACTCAAAGTACGAGTCGGTTCTTAGCTAGACCAAATGAAGGAACAAAATTGTAATAAAACTTTAAAGTACAAATAAAAACGTAAAAAAAGGAAAACAAAGGAAAAGACAAATGAAAAAAAAAGTGAGAGAGAGAAAGACTGGTAAGTGAATATAAACCCAGGCAAAACAAATAATCCGGGGGGTTCTTTATCTAATCAAATATGTTCGGTCCCTGATCTTTAAAAAAACCTCAGTATTTCCAAGATAAAAGTCTTGCTATTAATGTTGAATGTTTTGATTGAAGCAATGCTCTTTATATTAGTTGGAAGTTCATTATAAAATTTGGGGCTCAGATAATCCATGAATTTTAGGCTGATAGATTTTTTGATATTTGTGATAATTAGATGTTTGTCTACATTGGCTCTAGTTAGATGCTGGTGATTGACGAAACTTTTTAGTTTCGCGTTTTTGTATATGTATGAACAAACAGAATAAATGTATAAACAACAACGTTGCAGATGTCCGAATCATATAATAATCTAGTTGGATATAGTCTATTTTGATTGAATATTACTTTTAAGATATAATTTTGTATGGTCCTTAGATGTTTCAAGTTACTTTTGTATGTACCACCCCATATAGTCAACCCGTATCTAATTAAAGATTCGACCAGTGATTTGTAAACTAAAGTAGTCAGACTGGTACACAAACATTCTCTTAGTATATAAAATTTTTATATTAAACAGCGTATTTTCTTTATGAGATGAGAAATGTGTTCAGTCCACTTTAGGTGTTGATCAATGATCACCCCCAGGTACTTGGCACTTGAGACTTCCAGAATGGTATCATCCCTCCCATATCCTGTTTCAATGTTATTGAAGTTTGGTCTATTCGCTTTTGTAAGCGAAAAAGCAATATAATTTGTTTTGGTTAAATTTATTGTCAATTTGAAGGATTCTAGCCAACGTTTAACGTCAAGTAAACCCCGAATCACCTTCTCTTTTGTGTCTTGCCAAGTCTCACCAGAGAAAATCAGAACCGTATCGTCAGCGTAAGAAATTATTTTTCCATTTATGTTGAATTTAGGTAAGGAGTTTATGTAGGTTATAAAGAGTATTGGTCCTAAGGTTGTAACTTGAGGTATTCCTATTTTAATCTTTAAGGGTTGGCTGAGTGTGTTATTTAGCTTCAGATATTGGTCTCTGTCAAGCAAGTAATTCCTTAAAAGTTCCAACACCGTGTCCCGGATTCCATAGTGTGATAACACCTCTAGAAGCCTTTGATGAGGCACTGTATAGAAAGCCTTTGCAAGGTCTATAGAAACAGAGATCGTTTTTTTTGCCATTATTCATATTATTAGTAATTTCAGCGACAAGGGAATACGTTGCATCTGTCGTGCTTAAACCCTCAGAGAAACCGAACTGATTATCAAAGAGTATATTGTGTTTGTTAAAAAACGGAATCAGTCTATTTTTCAAGCACATTTCAAACACTTTTGCGAAGTTGTTTATTAAACTGATAGGGCGATAATTTTCAATTTTATTCTTATCATCTCTTTTGTGTATCGGAGTAATGATAGATTTTTTAAAATGACTGGCTATCTTAGTTGTTGTGAAAATCAAATTCACAATGTGAGCTATCGGCTCTGCCAACTCCAGATGCACAAGTTTTATTAGCCTTGCACAAATACCATCTTTGCCTGGGGCGCTATCATTTTTAAGAGAGGATATGTGCTCTATAATTTCGTTTTTTGTTACTGGGCTCAGATATAGTGACGTTTGCAGACTTTCATTTACCACATATGGATTTTGTGCTATTTTTATTTTTCTTTCCATTTCAGTACCATGTTTATAAAACACAAAGTTTTTTACACACGTCACACGTTTGCTAAAATAAACACCTAACACTAAATAAACAGAAAATATAAAATCTTACATGATATGCAGAAATGGTGATTGTCAAGATAACAATTGAAATATAATTTTAAAATGCAACATAAACATAAATATGTATATAAACACATTCAGATTCAGGCCTTGTACACAATTTTCAAACTTACCTTGAATTGAAGAGAAAGAAATACAAAAAACAGAATCAAGGCCAGAGCAAAACAGAGCAAAAACAAGCAAAAATATCAAACAAAATACAAAATATTGTGCGGGATCCAAACCAAGAGCATTGACAAGGTGCTGGACTAGTAAGTTATTATTAAATTCAGTATCAATTAATCACTTATTATGTGCTCGTAAGCTGAAAAATTCCTGCAGTAAATAAAATGACTTCCCCACAAGATACCGCTTTATTGCTGCCCTGAACGCTTCCGGGCTCAGGCCTCTGACTTCGGGGGCAGTATATTGAAGAGTGCAGAGCCATAGTGCAGGGTAGCATTAAATGACCTGTGAAGTCGCAAATAATCGATGCTAAGGTCATCTCTCCCCCTAGTGAAATAATCATGATGAGCATCTTGCATGCACCAAACATTCCAAGATATACCTCGAAGGAACAGTGTATCCCCAGGTCACAATACGCCCCTCTTACATCAGCGCCATATCCAAAACCAGCAAGAACACGCACAGCTCTGCGCTGCAGGGCGAAGACCCTGCTTGAGTGCGCAGAATGATTTCAAACCAATATAGCATGATAACAGAGTGTCTGTACGAACACATGGCAAGCCATCATACATACACCGTGCTCCACAGTCTTGATTAGTTGCTTTAATAAGAATGTCGATTTTGAGATATTTCCACATATGTAGTCTACATGCTTATCGAATCTTAGTCCAGGGTCAATCTGCACACCCAGGAACCTTACCGCAGGCCGATTATCATGATTGTGAGGCCTCAGTGAGTAAATCGCAGTCTCCGTCTTCCCTGCATTTAGGCTGAGACGATTCGCAACGAACCAACTATTCAGGCTTTCACGACTCTCAATCATCTTCCAATACAGAGTCCCCATATCAGCGCTAGAATTTATGACTGACGTGTCGTCAGCAAACTGAATAAGTTCACCGTCATTCAGAGCCATCGGTAGATCGTTAACATAGATTAAAAAGAGAATAGGTCCTAGAACGGAGCCTTGTGGTACCCCATGCTGTGTGGACCTCGCACCCGAGATGACTCCCCCATAGGTTGTGATCTGTCTGCGGTCAGTAAGGTAGCTCTGCATAAGAGAAATGCTAGGACCATCAAAACCATAAAACGACAGATGAGATTTGGTATCAAAAGCATTTGAGAGGTCTCAAAAGGTGAAACCAACTTACACCCCCCCCCCCCCCTCGAACCCTTTCAAGACAGTTCTACAAAGGGAGTCAATAGAGTTCTGCTCTGAAGTCAAATTGGTTATTTAAAAATAGTTTATTTTTCTCAAAGAATGTGCACAACTTATTCTTAAGCAGTCTCTCAAAGACCTTAGCAATTACTGGTATAAGAGCAATAGGTCGATAGTTGTTTATGTCAGACATATTTCCTTTTTTGTGAATAGGAATAATTTTTGCGAATAGGAATAATTTTTGCTAATTTAAGACAACTGGGGAAGAGACCCTCGAGTATACATTAATTAATGATCTTTGTTAGGGGAATTATAATTATATTTTTTATGCCCATGAGCAGCTTTCTGCTCATACCATAGATATCCAGACTTTCCTTCCTTTTCATTCCATCAATAGCACTTCTCCCCTCGTTGTAGGATACCTGGCCAAAAGAAAAACCAGTCCCACAGGGGATCCTCATCCTTCTCACAAAATCCCCAGCTGATACACTCGGCAGTGGCATGCCGCCGACTATGCTGTCCGCAATATCTGCAAAAAAGGCACTAAAGTCACTAGCATCAATGTTCGCGCCCTCAGAAGAGCGACCAACACAACCCCGAGAAAAGTTGATGACCTGCCAGGCTGCCCCTACCCTGTTCCCAGCATTCCTTATAAAATTTGAATTTGTCGTTACTTTGGCCTTATTTATTTCATTACGATACTTTCTGCGGTAACTTCTGAAGCTAGCATGCACCTGAGGAGACCGAGTCGTACAATATATTTCATGCAATAAATTAAGCGTTTCTCTCATTCCCTTTAGCTCCTCTGTAAATCACGAGACCTTGCCTCGACCCCTTAATACCCTTTTAACAACAAGAAATGTTTTGTTTAATGCATTATTTATTTTATCCATAAAGAGGTTACAGACTAAGTCTGTAGAGGCCTCGTTATTCAAGAAGGTCCAGTCTGCTGCTTCCATAATCTGAAAGAAGAGGAACTGTCCTCTATGAGTAAGAGGGCGATATAATGTTGGATGTGGATTTACTGCATTACTGGCATCAGACGATGGCAGCGACACAGCCACATCCACTGCCCTATGGTCCGAGAGTAAAGGATTAAAAACGTCTACAATAAAATTCATTATGTCATTAAAATTTGTAAATATGTTATCTATACAGTGATTTTCCCTAGTATTAATAAATATTCTCTGTTCAAAGCCATATTAGGTCTATAAAATTATTTCTTAGGTCATAGTTCCTCTCAAAATTTATGTTAAAGTCACCATTTATAATGCAGTGTTTGTTGCTAGCACTAAGAGTTACTAACAACTGCTCAATGATTGACATAAATAAAACGTGATCACCATTTGGTGGGCGGTACACAGTTATTACAATTAGTTTTTGTTTGGAGAATTCTGCTGCACTAATTTTACAGTTTCTTTCTGAGCTTAAATCAATGAGATTTTCCAATGACTTGCAAATCAGTTCACTCTCAGAGAAAATTATAGTTCCCCCATGCTTGTGCTGTGGTCTGACATAGACAGCCGCCCTACTATATCCAGCCAAATTTAAAGAGCCAATCTCATTTTCGCACATGCAATGTTCTGAGATGCACACAACATCATACTTTCTATTACTTACGTGCAAATATGCTTCAAGTTCTCCAATTTTATTTCGATGGAAAACATTGAAAGACTTTTGAGGGATTTTTCATTATTCTGTCCCATACCATTACTCCTCCCTAATTTACCTAACGACAGCGATTCACCATTTCCTGTGAGCGTGGTGCGACCTTTCTCTTCACAAAAAACCGCGATACCAAGGCGCCAGTAGGCCACACCTCACGCTTCCATGCCTCGCGAAAATATTCTTGTTTTATGGTTACCTTAAAGGACTTGTAGAGTTCAGGGCGCTTTGAACCGTGATCCTCACACATCACCTCGGGAAACCTATCCTTTAGAAAGACTCTCATGTCTTCAGCGGATGTATTAGGATCTAGTCTAGTTGCATGCAAGTGTGTATACCTTGAGACTGCTTGTATGTTCTCGCTCTTATCATTTCCACCGATGACAAATCTGCGGGTTCTTCGATGCCTTTGTTGTTCCCACGGACCTCCGTGATCAGGTTGATCGCCATCATTTTTTTGAAGCTCACGTATTACAGCGGTCGCCTGTGCCTCATTTATGGCTGTCATTATTGTGGATGACGGAATATTTAAGTGCCGGTCTATTTTGTTTGTTGTTGGGAGTAGACATGGCTGTCATATTTTCGGAAGTAATTGCACAAGTGCATCAAAATTACCGATAATTTTGCATGACAGCGTGTTGTTTAAAAACTGCACCAGTTCATTTTCATATGTTGGAGAAAGAGCCCGACACCGAAGGTGAAGGGCTCTTTTTCCAAACTATGAAAATGGCCGAATTCAGTTTTTCTAAGGCAACACGATCGAATGCAAAATTATCTGGTTATTTTGATGCACTACACTCGGGGGAATATTTCCCCAATAAGGACATGGTTTTATAAAATACATTTTCATTCTTTTTTTAATCCGAAACGAGACATATCTAATGTCTTTGAAGTCAATGTTGAAATATTTCCAATAAATATTGACTTTCATTTCAATATTGGAAAAAATTGGTATGCAGTAGCAACTTTTGAAATCAATATATTGAAATTTAAAAACATTGAAATTAATGTCAAGTTATCATTTGGCAACATGGTGTTTGAAAGGTCCTCAAATAAAAAAAGAGGAAATTATGCATCATAATCTATAATTTCGTGTTGTGATTGTGATTTATTTATTTGTATTTAGTAAAACTAGGACGACTTAAAATTAATATAAATTATAAGTGTAAGCTAAGTTAATTTAACGAACTATAAGTAGGCAGATACAATAAAATACCATACTTACATTTAAATTATCTCAAATAAAAATGTGGTTTAGTATCTAAACACTTTTCTAACAAATTTCTCTTATAGATGCCTCTAAAAAAAGCTAGCAGTGATCAGTATAAAGCCCTGATTGATTTAATATCTGAAACAAATTGCATAAGATTTGGAAAAGGTACCCCCGAGCAAAAAGAAGAGGCATGGGAAAGCATTTCGAGAGCCCTAAATGCTGTATGTAGAGTAGAAAAAAATGCAGAAGGGTGGAAAAAGGTTAGTTGCAAATGCTTATTAAGTAAATTAATATTATGAATACGCATACATTTTTACCCTGAGATATATTTTATATTCTAGGCATTTACTGAAATGAAATCTCACATAAAATCAAAAATCAGAGCACAAAAGACTCTAAATGAACTAGGGAAAAAATGTGCTGATCTTATGGGTCTTTATATAGCGTGTAAAGGATTACCTGATGTTTCAGACCTAGGACCAAAAAGCAGTATTCGTAAGAAAATAAAATGAATTAAGTACATTTTTTTAAATTGAAATGAAATGTATTTATTTTTATTTAAAGAAGTATATACAGTTGAAGAGAACAGGAATTTAGTTCCAGCAGATGTGAATCAGGTAGACGAGAAGGAAGAAGACATAGAGGAGGAAAATGGGAAGGAAGCTTGGCAGGAAGTGGAGGAGACTCAGGCTCAACAACCTGAATATCAGAGCAACAAGGCCTCAAAGCAATCGGGTGCTGTTAAGAAAAAGCCTCCTAAATCTACCCAACGTAAGTATTTTGCTCTACCTTTTAATGTAGTCAGTAGTAATTAAAATTTGTTAGTATAGTATGTCAAGTTAACTAAACTCAGTAAATGTTTTTTCTTATTTCACAGTCGAGTGTATTCTTATCTGGGACACCAACAAAGGGCTGCAAAACATTCCAAAATCGATACAGGCAGTAGCTGATGCTATTTATAATGTACCTCTGGCCATAACCAAAATTAAGTTCCTCAATACAGGGTGTAAACGTATAAATCTAGAATATATTTTTTATGCCTGTTCTTTTTATACCCTGTATACTAGTTATTATTTTATTCTTGTTTCTTAGTTTTCTTTCTCAAAAAAATGTATTTCATTTTAACAGAAAGTAAGTATATTATGTTATGCCAATACAAAAAGTGTGGTTTTATTTAGGTACAGCAACTAAAAAACAAAAAACCTCTTCTGACCAATACGAAATGTATATTAATTTCAAAAAACTAAAACATAAAGATGAAGATGATGCTTTTGAAAAGTTGTGTTGTGAACTCAATAACGAAAGGGAATATGTGCAGAGATCTTCTGCAAATTAGAAGAGAGTAATCAAAAATTACATTGATATTTTTTTAAAGATTTTTAGTGAATGGGAATGAAAAGCAAAAGCAAAGGCACGAAGAATTATATTTGAACAAGAGCTTACAGGAGGGGGATTTTTATAATTGAAATACTAACAAATCTCGAAAACCAGCTGTTAGAAGTATTGTAAAAAATTTTAATTTTTGGTCATCCCCAAATAGAAGAATTGGGGCTTACTAAAAAAATAATAGTCTCTAATTTTTGCACCTTTAAAACAAAGAAGAAATTGGTAAGATATGGCAAAAGACGCTTAAGTATGAGTTGATTTATTATTATTATTTTATAATATGTGTTTATTTTTTAGGAAAATGTATTGAGTTGCGGCACACAAAACAGCTAAAAAATAGTTTAGTTGCAATAGAAAACAGTTTTACTATTTTAAGAGAAGCCTTAGGCTCTCAATTTAAATATATAGAAGATTAAATACCTTTTCGAAAACATATCAATTGAGTTTTTAATTTACCTCTTATGTTTAAAAAGCAATTAAATATAATATTAAAATACTACAATTTTATATTAAAATAAATATATTAAAACACAATAATTTTGAATTACTCTATTTCTAACAATTTGATTCTCTTGTAAGCAAAATCTTTCTAGAGGATCTAAATTGCCCGCATCTTGGACCACATTTTCATCCTCCTCTTCATCATTCTCATTGCAGTCAGCTAAAAAAAATCTTTTTTCCACTAAGAATTACAATTACAACCATTCATATTTTCATTCATATCGATGCATAAGTTATGTATTATAGCACAAGAATATATAATTTTTTCTGCTGTTTCTGGACAATAATGTAAGGTTCTGTGCTTAAGGCAACATCTAAATCGTTGCTTCAATACTCCATTTGTTCTTTCTACCGTGTTTCGAACTGATTTGTGACGACGCGCGACGGTTGTATTCCCTTTCATTATTAGTTAATGGGTTGGGAATAGGCGTTAGTAACCATGGCTCCAATGGATATCCGGAATATCCTGCAAAATGTGAAATTTGATGACATGGACTTAATATTTAAAGTAAAATTCAAACTTGCCTAACAAATATGTCATCTGGTTTCTATTTTGCCTAAACATGTTGGCCAAATGGGTGCGTACTACCAGGCATTTCTGGACCTTCCGTTTTGGGTGCAATTATTGCTATTTGAGTACAATCAACAGATCCTATTATACCTGGAAATCCATCACCCATTTCCATGAATCTATAAAAACATTAGTTATCCTACTTTCACATTGCATATCCATTATTTCACGACTTACAGTTGTTTCTCCTGATTTTTCTCTTCCTCTGTCTCAGGGAATTTTATAATAAACCCAAGAACTTCTACCATAAGATCTGTTACTTCCGCCAAACATTTACTCACTGAAGTCTGGTGCATACTTGTCAGATAATCTTGGCCTATTCCTCTTTGGTATGAACCCTCGCACAAAAAATGAAGGGATGCAAAAAACTAAAATATTGAAGTTGATTTTCCAAATATTTCATTTGATTAAATTAACACTTCAAATTTTTTTTAACCTTTATAGCTTTAGGAATGCCAGTTGTCTTCTCTAAATCCTTCATATCAGGCCCAACTTGGGTTAACATCCAGTGACCTAATTCCCTAGAAACCCTGAAGAGTCCTTTAAATGTAGCTTCTGCTAAAGTTAGCGGATCGCTTCTGTCCCTCAATATTTTTCTTTCCAAATTTAAATCGCGTCTAAAAGTAACTAGATATTCAGATGCAAGTCGAGATTTGTTTTAATCAAGAGTAGTTTATATTAATACTTTATTTACTTGTAATATACCTTTGATTTTCATTTTGTAACAATCCAGCATATAGAACTAAATCCATTTTCACAAAATTGTAACTAAAAAAATTTGCACAAAGGCACCGATACCAAACTAAAATAAAAAGGAGTAAAAATAGATTAGAACTCCTAAGTTCTTTACCGGCCCAGTTTTCCTTCACATTAAAATTATTGACATTTTTTCAATCTTGACTTGTAATTTTATCTCAAAATTGACCTAGTGCATACCAATTATTGAAATATACAAGGTGGAGGGCTCTTTCTCCAAAATATGAAAATGGCCGAATGCAGTTTTTCTAAGACAACACGCTCGAATGCAAAATTATCTGGCTATTTTGATGCACGAGTGTAATTCGGGGGAATATTTCCCGAATAAGGACATGGTTTAAAAAATACATTTTTATTCTTTTTTTAATACAAAAACGTACATGTAACTGTAGCAAAGAGACGCAAAAATAAGATTTTTTTTAATCCGAAACGAGACATTTTTAATAATATATATTCACTTGACTTTGACGTCATTTATAAATTGTCGATGTCATCGTAAGTTTACAATGGAATTACCATAGATACGTACGATGCAATTATCGCCGTATTCGCCGTGCTCTTTCGTTTTTACAGTGCAATTATCGCTGTAATTTTGCGAGAATTGCACTCCTCTAATGGGATTTTTTATACATGAGGGAAATATTCGGAAATAATTGCACAAGTGCATCAAAATTACCGATAATTTTGCATGACAGCTTGTTGTCTAAAAAATGCATGAGTTTATTTTCATATTTTGGAGAAGGAGCCCGATATGGATATGGTATAAAAAAATACATTTTTAATCTTTTTTTAATCCGAAACAAGATATTTTTAATAATATAGATTGACTTCACTTTGACGTTATTTACAAATTGTCGCTGTCATCGTAAGTTTACAATGGAATTACCATAGATACGTATGATGCAATTATCGCCGTGCTCTTTCGGTTTCTTCAGTGCAATTATCGCTGTAATTTTCCGATAATTGCACTCCTCTAATGGGATTTTTATACATGAGGGAAATATTCAATGAAATTTCTTGGGACATTCTTGGTTATGTCGTTGGCAGCATTACTTGATGCGATGGTTGCATATGGTGTAGCAACAGTATCGTTTGACCTAACCGAAAATTGAGACCATTATTAACTTTTACTTTTAAATCCCAACCCAACTGACGCTGAAAAATTATTTATTAAAAAAAAAAACGTTTGTTAAAGACGTTCATAATGTTCATATTGCAGCTATTTCGGTGCATTTCATGAAAATTGTACTAAACAACACGATCAAAAATTAACAAAAATCGACCAAAACTAACCAAAAATTGTAGTATTGTCATTTTGGCGAATTGTCATTTGTTAGTCAATTGCTAGTTTGGAGAATTATCAAATCGACAGGCAAATTGTCGCATTTGGTCAATTTTAATTCCACCAATAGCTGTTTTCGACCTGTTGTCGATTAGGCGAAACGACATCGTCGAATCGTCTTCCGACTAATTGTCTTTCAGTTATGATGAAAATTAAGAGTTAAATTTAATTTTATATTCTCATGGTAATTTAGATAATATGTGATAATATCTATTGACTTTCATGCAACATTTGTTCTCGCGAATGTTTTAGAAAATCCTGAAAAATCGATTCTAAAAGTTGCATAACATCTTACTGCAAAATTACCTTAAAAAATACGGCTTTCGCTCTTTCAACAATTTATCCACGCAAAAGATGCATCGTTCCCTTGATCGTTAAAATTATTTGAATAGATAAATTTGTATTTACGACAGCAGACTCTTTATAGGAGAAATTCACATTTTTGGGCACCTGAAACTCCAAACTAAATGTTCTCAAACTGCTAACTTACATGATCGGGTTATATGGTCAGCAATGAAAGTTCTGAAATGTTATAGTGCAAGCAATTGCTTTTACTTTTTAAATAAACAAATGAGCTTAATCTTATTAAGATTCATAACCTTGTAACCTAAACTGTATATTTAACTTAGTGTAATAACGCGAGCCATCTAAGAAGATAAATCGGTGTGAATTCACAAGTGACGAATATGGCACTTTAATAAATTACAAATTTTAAATGGGAGTCTAAATATTAAAGTCACCCCGTAGACCCATTCACCGAAGATGGCTCGCCGTAGCATAAATATTTCCACATTTTATTTTTCCTTTCGTAAATTTGGCCGCAGCGAACGCCCTAATCGGCTAATTTGTTAAAAGTTCCAGAGCGTCTCCTCATGAACGAATAATTCTATTAAGTTTCCCGATAAGAAATAATAATGATGTCGCTGGTAATCAACGCATATTTCACCGCGAGAACGCGATAGATTCCGTAATTGATCTGGGAAACTGATTAGCACCCCTAAAATTGCAATTGTTGAGTCAGTACAGTGTCGGAGATGAGAGGGAAAGAGAACGGTAATATGGATAACAGCCTTTTCATCAGAACTGTGTTGTTTTCTTACTATATGAAGTTGATTGAAATGAAATTCTAATTGTGTGTACTAATTTGGCATGTTGATACAGACTGTCCTCCAGAGTTCCTGGATTTTTGCTTTGAACTTGGACAATTCATTCTATTTTTAGACTGTTTGAAATAATTCGGGAACATCATCTGCTCTCTTGGTGTTCTGAGAATGATATGGATTTAAATGTTCTTTGTATCCACAATGAGAATGAATATATTTCAATTTGAATTTTAAATGCTATTTAATAAATGAATGAATACCAATGGCTCTAGGATGGCATTGGCACATGTCGGTCATGTACTATTAAATATGACTGAAATAATCCGTTGAAAACTAAGTGTTTTCAATTCTCAGGGTCTTTGAAACATGTAGTTTGTGAATTTACTAATGTCGCAACTATGAATCATTTAAGACCCTTCTTCTAGCATTGAGAGTGCAACATAATTTTGGACTAGTGAGACCATCGAGATGAGATGAGGCGAGAGCACCCTACCTCTCGTCTCATTTCGTTGGAACGACAGAAAAACTTTCCCTCCTCTCGTTGAGAGGTACACATTTTCGCTCGAAAGACCCCATCTCTCGTCTCGTCTCGTTTCTCTCGAGTTGTGAAGTTAATACCTTATGGCAAAATAACTAAAAACCATGTTAATATGATAGTACATATCGGAATTTTAATGCAAATGAATGGTATAGAATGTCCGGTTTCTCGATACCACCAGACTAATCTCCGACCGATAGCAAGACCGTGACCGAGACCGAGATCAAGACTTTCTTCCCGATACCGAGATTGATGATGCCGAGATTAAAGTTCGGCTTCGGCCTCGAAACAATTAATTATACATTGTCTTAAACAATTTTTTTAACCTAAGTCTTCTTACAAAGTTCTACCCCGAAACAAAATGGTCGAAACTGCTAACCCTCGGAAAATCACGATTAAAAATTTAACCAAATAGAATAAAAAATTGCGGTCTTCACTCTTCAATAGAGAAGGAAATACTCTGTAAATCTTAGAATTATAATGTTGCTATGACATTTTTTTGAGTTAAAATTGTAAGAAAATGTGATTAATTTAAAAAAAAATCATATTTCAGAAACTCATCGTTTCTATAGAAAACGATGATCATTTTTGAAATCAGGAGGGTTAAAAGTGTCGGTATCAAGTCAAAATCGTGATTTTCTCCGGAAAGTAAAAAAAAAATTATAGTCGATATAAAGTTTTTAAAAAATCGAAAAATTTTAATATCGATAAAAATGTGCTTACTAACTACCTTGATAGCGTAGATGATGAAAAAATCATTAATTTTTCTCTAGTTGATCCGGATTTCCGGTTTTTCCCAAAAATTTTCTGAAAAAAAATTTCAAAGTTGCGAACCCTCGGAAACCCATGATTCAGTTTGACCAAATAGAATAGAAAACTCCGGTTCTCACTATTCAATAGAAAAAGAATGAGTCTATAAATCTTTAAATTATTCAATCACTATAACACTTTTTGTGTCTATTATAGGTGCTTCAAAATTACTTAAAAATTGTATTTTTTTTTTAAATTCATATTTCAAAAACTGATCGTTTCTATAGAAAACGTTAATCAGCAAGGTTGAAAATGCCGATATCAAATCAGAAAACGTTATTTTCCCAGAAAATGTTTAAAAAATTATAGTCGATGTAAAATTTTCGTTATCTTCCCTTAAAAAATCGAAAAATTTTAATATCGATAAAAACGTGTTTACTAACCAACTTGACCGTTGATGACGAAAAAATTATTAGTTTTTCTCTAATTAAACCGGATTTCCGATTTTTCCAAAAAAAAATCCGAAAAATAATCAAAATTGCGGACCGTGATTCAAAATTTGACCAAATAGAAAATAGAATAGAAAACTACAATTTTCACTATTCAGTAGAGAAGGAATGACCATAAATTTTAAAATTATAAAGTCGCTATAACATTTTTGTGTCTCCTATAAGCGCTCAAAAATGAGTTAAAAATTGTAAAAAACTGTATACATTTTCCAAAAAATTCATATTTCGAAAACTGATCGTTTCTATAGAAAACGGTGATCATTTTTGAATTCAGCAAGGTCGAATTGTATCAATATCAAATCATGAAATAGTTATTTGTGTATTTAGAGCGCAAAGTAATGGATTGCCGCTTGAGAAAGAATATTACTGCGCGACACTAATGTGTTTATTTCCGCCTCTTCGCTCAGTATAAAACTATCCTCATTTACATTGTTATTTTCCTGCTTTAAGTGATTTTCCAACCAAGGAAAATATTTGTCACATGGATGATCACGTTCTGGGTAACGTTGCAGTTTTGACATATTATATTCGGGCTTCGGGAGTATTTAGAACAGGATTGCCAGCAACAAACTGTAACAAACGCACGACTGTCATTTATTTATCTTCGGTTTCCATGACCATTCATAGCACACTCGCCGGAAAAAGTGAGATTTTTCTTTTCCATGTTCGCGCTAGAGCGCAAAATAAGGATCCACGGCATTCGTCGATTTTGCGATTTCATTTGAATTTAGTAGTTAGTTATTTTGCG
>MU187926.1:16915-29591 GCA_016904865.1 Pissodes strobi | reverse complement strand
TGTTGGAACGTAGTCGGTGTGTGACGTGCGTGCGGAAATTGCCGCTAATTTTCGATTTTTAATGGTTATTTCCCCCAATAAATTGGTGAAAAGTGTATGGGGATATTTTTAAATACACCGGGGATTATTTTTAACTAAAGTTTCTTGGTAAGTGTTATATATATTATATACTCTGCAAGACCATTCATAACCTAGACAGCTAGAACCTGTGTTTACAAATTTTTAAAATGACTGCGTTCCAGTATACGATCGAGGTACTCTGTTGTTTGTGCTGCATGTATCAATATTTTTTGTATTACTTTGTTTCCCTTTTATATGTGGATTGTTGATCTGGAGGCATTTGTTGTTTCTCCTGGAATTTGGTGTTGTGGATTATGGCGCTAACTTTTCAATGTTGCAAAAATAAAAGCCAAAACAATTACATTTGTATTCAATGCTTGAATGTTCTTCATAAAAGCTGTGCATCAAGGACAAATAGGATATCTGTGGTTAGAGACAATTTGATCTGGTGCTCAAATGAATGTTTTGCGCTGTCCTCGGACTCTAACCCTGATGTGATTGATGCCTTACAGCAAACAATAATAGAACTGAAAATTGATTTGGATAGCAGCACAAAGCATTTAGAAAAAACAAAAAGAAATATGCAGGCTTTTATCGAAGAAGCAGAGTGTGACGAAACACATCTTGTGAATGAAAATAATTGATTGAAGATCAAAATACGCGAACTTGAAAGGGTTATTGACAGTATGAAGCGGGACACTGGATCCTTGATGACCACTGCTACTCAGACGCTCACCTGTCCTTTAGCCACAACGCAGGACAGTTCATGTCAATGTACCTTGGATGCGGAAGACACTTCTCCCACAGATGGCATTAAAATTCAAGCACTGGAGAGGGAGCTTGTCGATGCTCGGGCGACTCTCTCTGACCTTGAGGACCTGAGACGGTGCATGTTTACCACAATTGAGACTCTAACTGTGGACAACAAAATTCTTACTAAGGAACTAGAAGACCTTAAACTACAATTGTGCTACTCTCTTGATGTCATTCCTGCCTCTTCAACCCACACCAACGAGGAATATACTGGTGTTTCCCTACTCGAGGAAATGTCCATATCAGATGAGGATGCTCCTGACGAAGCACTGTCCATGAGGCTTTCTGATGCACCTAATGGATCATCACAGACGACCCCAGTCAGCTCATATGGTCGAGCACACTCCAATGGACCTGTTAGGGACAGAGTCGTTGTTGTTGGTGATGTGAGTGCTCGCGGCTTGTCCTCTGGGATTCGTCAGTATGTTGATGATTCAAAATCTAGTGTATTTGGTATCACAATGCCAGGTTATAGTGCTAATATGATAGCAGCTAAAATCTTCAACTACACCAGCTCGCTGGGCCCTGATGACACTGTTATTGTCTGTTTGAGTATTGATGTGGTGGGGGTGTCGGGTCGTGCGATTCGCAGGCTGTGTTCTGTTGGCAAGTTTTGTAATCTAATTTTTAGTTTAAGCTACACAAGACACGGGTCTTCCAATAGAATGTATAAATTTTTCTATAACCAAGTTTCTCTTTTTATGAAGAGGCATAGCGCATCAGTTAGAATTTTTAGCAATTATATTGGGGGGAGTAGATTTAGAGTAGGTAAAAGAGTGCTATGTCGCCATTTGGCTAGATACATTTCCTTTAAGTCCGTAGTTAAATGTAAGATTTCTATTGCCTCTGTAAGGCAGGATCCTCTTGTTGAGCGATCATTAATATCGTTTGAACCCCAAGGTGTGTCTGAAAGCTTAAGTGGCGACACGCATTTTTTAGTGTAAATTCTGTTGACTCAAACATTTCTATCATGTTCTGTACGTTGTAAGATTAATGAATTGTACATTTTTATAGCCAGCTTGAACTATCCTACTATACTACTTTTGACTGAACATTGGTTGAATATAGATGAACCATTGTGTATCCCTGGATATACTGTAATTTCCAGGTTTTGCCGGTTAAATTACCAAAATGGTGGCACTGCAGCCTTAATTAATGACTCGTTTTCTGATAGGTTATGCTTTGTGGAGTGTGATAAGTTTGACTACCTGATTGAGGAGAAGCTGTTTGAGTTATCTGCAATGGTTTCTGTAAAGTTCCATATGTATGTGATCTGCATATACAGATCGCCTGATTCGGATGTCCTTGAGTTCCTGAGTAGACTTGAGATTTTGCTGTCTCAGCTTCCTGAGCACTGCCTGATCATAATGCTGTGTATGCCAGGTTTTCTATCGGAAATTTATCAAAGTATAGAAGATCCAGTAGGGTGAGAGGGCGAATATTTGGTAGGAAAAATTATGACCGTTTTCGACAGGAGTGTAATCTCTTTAATTGGGATTCAATTCAGACTGAGTGACAGTCTTACTGAGTTTCACACTGCATTGTGTGGTATTATAAATTCTTCTTTTCCAGTTCGTAATGTTAGAGTGAAGGGTCAACCTAAGCCGTGGTATGAGGATCTCAGCTGCAAATTTAAGGTGCCTTAATACATTAAGGAAGTTCTATCCCAATAATATATTTTTACAAAGTTACTTTTCTAACTACAGGAAAACTTATAGGATGCTAATACGCAAGGCTAAAAAATTGTATTACTCGCGTAGACTCAAAAGGTCGTCAAATCATGACAGGATGTCGTGGAAAATCATAAATGAGCTTACAGGTAGAACTAATCAGAAGGGTATCTCACCTGATCCCAATACATTGAACGAATTTTACTGCTCCGTGGCTTCTACTGTGATTAGCAATATATCATGTGACATCGATCCTATCAGCTACTTGTCACAGGTCCACGGTGCTGATAGATTTCGCTTTCGTCCAATTGGTCACAATGACATAAAATGCACCATAAACGAGATGAACAATAAAAATGCCTCAGGCTCTGATGGTATATCACTTAAAATTCTTGCTGAGCTCCCAGATGAAGCTTTTCTTGCCTTGGCATATGCGGTAAATGAGACCTATTTCAATGGAGTTTTCCCTTCATCCTTGAAGGTTGCTACTGTAATCCCTATACATAAGGAAGGAACTAACCCAAACTTTCGTCCCATATCTTTGCTTACTACTCTTTCCAAACTAATAGAGACTATTGTAAGAGACCAAGTTGTTGACTTTCTTAAAAGAAACAATATCATAAATAAAAACCAGTTTGGATTTCGAAGAGGCAAGAGTACGGCGGATGCAATTTTCAACTTTATGGAATCTGTACTTCATGCAATAAACCAATATAGGTCTTCGGCTGCAGTGCTTTGCGATCTTTCGAAGGCCTTTGATTGCGTCAGCCATGATATTCTGTTAAAAAAGTTAAACATCTACAGCTTCCAGGGTACCGAACTGAAATTCTTTTACTCTTACCTAAGCTCTAGATTCCAGGTGGTGACTGTGGACGGGAGGGTGTCTCAGAGGAGACATATTTCCAGTGGCGTCCCTCAGGGATCCGTTTGGGACCCTTACTCTTTATCATTTACATAAATGATCTTATGACCTTAATCTCGACTGCAGCCTAAAGTTTGACGCACATGTTCTGGCGATCATCAAAAAAATCTCGTCGGGTTGTTACAGTGTAAGAGTCATTGCATCTGAGCTGGGCAAATCAGTAGCTAGAATGACATATTTCGCTTTGGTTGAATCCCACCTGCGCTACTGTATTCCATTCTGGGGCTGCTGTAGTAATCTATTATTTCAGTCAGCCTTCGCCATGCAGAAAAGAGCTGTTCGTTTCCTTTGTGGTGTACATCCTAGAGCTCATTGCCGACCTTTGTTTATATCAAATAAAATCCCGACCTTGTCTAGTTTGTTCATTTTGGAAACAGTATGCTTTATCCACAAACACCTCTCACATTTCCCAAAGGGAGGTGGTCACTGTGATACACGGCAGTCTGATGACTTGAGTGCCCATCCCGCGTCTTAATCTTGTTCAGAACTCCTTAATCTACAGGGGACTTAAAATATATAATCATATACCTATTGATATACGCGATAGCTCGAATCTAAAAAGATTCAGAGCCCGATGTAAGGTTGTTTTTCTTGAGTTAGCGTTCTATTCTATTCAGTCTTACTTTAACCATAAATTTTGACATGAAGCCTGTGTTGTAGCTTCTGTATGTGTGTTTGTTGAGGTCATTGTGTGCGTTTTGTGGCATTGAGGTTATTGTGGGTGTTTTGTGGCTTAGACCTGCTTTATTGTTTAGAATTTTAGCATTAGCAAATTTTATTTTGAGACAAATTAACATACCTATCTAGATGCAAGTTTGTAGCATTAAGGTCATTGTATTGTTTTATAGCTTAGACCTGCTTTATTGTTTCATATTTTAGTATTAGCAAATTTTATTTTGAGATGAATTACAATACCTATCTAGATGTAAGTTCTACCAGCTTTGTCAATAAGAATTTTCATTTCATATGTAATTCTTGGACAATAAAGCATGTTTTCAATTCAATTCAATTCAAATGTATCTCACGTAAATAATAAATAAATAAATTCCCACTCTGGCATCTAACAACCTTTCTATCCTTTTTGGTAATCCTTTCTGTTTTAATTCCAATTTTTAGTTCGGGTGGTTTGTGCAAGTCTCCTTTTGTCTTTTTTGAGTCCTGTTGGTTTTTTAGGTTTTATTATGAGATCGGGAGTATTTGCACCTTGTTTGTTCTATTCGGACAGGTTGGCCAATCAGGCTTTCTGCTTTCAGCTCTGAGCATCTTCAATATCTTTCAGTTTTTTTTCCAATTCAATGTTTTGTGATGTAATATCTGGAGCAGTTTGTGCTAATATGCCCAAGTCATTGTTTTTTGCCATTTCAAATTAGTTTTAAATTCAGTAAATTTGTTTTTAATATATTCTAGCGGAATTTTTCGCTACTCGAGAGAATTGGAGCTTCTCGTTTCATTGGATGAACTCGAAATGAGAACGTCCCGTCTTGCTAATTTTAGTCTTGTCTGGAAAGTCAAGACTAGATCAATACCAAGATATACCTTTTTCCCTCAAGACTAAATTGAAGGCTTCAAGACCAATACCAAGATGAAACCAATATTAGGGAACAAAGACCCTTGGTGTTGCATGAATTTTCTTATCAATTGTGCCTAACCTTGACTTAATTTTAGTAAAGGAGTTCAAACTAGTACAATCATAATATTATCTTGTCACTATTTACTTCATATCGAAATTTTTAAATGCCAAATTCAAAAATAGTTCGATAACTTGTCTAGTTTTCCCCGTATCATTTAATAACCAAGGAAGCGTGCGGACCGACTATGCCTTTTTTCCACTGATAAATGACTGACATCTTGGAACAGTCACGGCCCGGAGCCCGGAAAAATGGCCGCCGGCGTCAAAGCCGCCTCAATTTTTCGCCAGCGATTGAACGACGTCGCCATCTGGTAGAGACGCGTCTATGGCACCGTATTTATTAAATATAATTCTATCCAACATAGTTTGACATCGTCAATAGTGGCAAGTCTTAATTTAATAGCTGTATGATTAATAGCGTGTTCTGTAGTATATATGCAGGGTGAAGCAAATTCGTTCCTCACTTAAGATATGTCGTTCTCGATTACTATGCGGTTATGGTTAGAAATGTTTTGACTATTTCATGTCAATTTTATTCTATTGTAAGTTCAAAATTAAGGAATTAAGAAAATCAGTTTGAGCTTTTGCTATTCGCTACGTGCAGCTGCTGGGTGTGGAGACGATAAATGATCGTGCGCGCCTGTGGTTAAGCCTTGAATTTTAATGGTCATATCTTATACCGGGTGGTGCATCGCGGTTGGAAACATAGGAAATCCCATGCAAATTTTAAACTGGTTAAATGTTTGCTCCCCTGTTGACTTTAGAGCAAAGTTGTAAGGAGACTTTTTCAAGGTCTCTGTATGGTAAATACAGATGCGAAATTTGAACAATTTTGGACGAGTCGAACTTAACTTATTTAAATAAAATTGCAGCTAATTTTTTATTAAAATTAAACAGGTAATACTGCAGACACCAGCATTAATTAAACTTGTCAACCTATGATTTGTCACTGTCAAAAGTAATTTGAAAGTAAACTACCATTTGCAAATTTTATTTGACGTTAACAAATCATAGGTTGACAAGTTTAATTAATGCTGGTGTTTACAGTATTGCCTGTTGAATTTTAATGAAAAATTAGCTGCAATTTTATTTAAATAAGTTAAGATCGACTTGACCAAAATTGTTCAAATTCCGCATGTGTATTTACCATACAGAGACCATGAAAAAGCCTCCTTACAACTTTGCTCTATAGTCAACAGGGGAGCAAATATTTGGGCAGTTTAAGATTTGCATGGGATTTCCTATGTTTCCAATCACGATGCACCACCCGGTATATGTAATATCATTGTTGAATTTTGGGAGCTCGCCAATCTTGTATTATTAGTTGTAAAAATACATAAAAAATGTATACTTAAGACCACGCGATAGAAGTGAAAACTTCAACAATGCGAGATTAATATTGTGAAATACAAATATTTTTTTGTATTTTGATATTACTTGCCTTATAACTTCAAGGTTTGAGGTTAAATTTTTCTTAAAATTCTCCCATAAAATTACCGGAAATCGCTTCTTATCGCTTGAAAAATGTTAAGCATTCTCTGATCCTGGCCCATTTTCCCATCTTCAAATCGAAATGAAGGAGATTTCAGGCAAATAAATCTATACTTTTTTGCCATATAAACCATACGCATCGATATGCTAAAAGTAAAATTTTACTTCGAAATCTACCATAAACTTCACTAGAAACTGCCTACAACTCGTATGCTTCGCGCATGAAGGAAAAAAAGAAATAAAAAAAAAACTAAAAACACATAAATGTGTTCCTATTAATAACGCCAATATCATCTGAAAAACGATAAAAAAAGTTTAAGTTCGTATTTAAAGAAAGAAAGTTGATGATGACCCCTGGCAGACGAAACGGTATACGGTTAGGCACCAAAACGCGCAATTTTGCTCTAATTTACCGACACTGTATCTCTTCCGCTTTTAGAGATGCCCATACATAGACTTGAATTCGAGCCGTTCAGAAAGTTTTCAAATTCCGTGTATTTTCGGAATTTTGAAAAATCGTTAAAATTGTTTCCTGGTCTTATTTAAAAACGTACTTCAAATTGAATTACACTTTTGCTTTGCCACTATTTCCGCTCTATCCAATGTTCAATTTTCTTTTTTTAAATACTAACTTTAATTTTGTTTATCGTTTTTCAACAATGATGTTGGCTTTATTAATATGAGTATGTGATTTTAATTTTTTTATTTTTTTTTTTAATTAATATTTTCATTTTCTTTAATTATTTATTTTGCTTTGGGGAAAAATAAATGAACCTGCTTATTTAATTTTACTATTTTTAATTTTTCTAAAAATAAAGGCTCCAATTTTTCGCTTAACACAAATAAAACAAAATAATATATTTTTATAGAATATAAAAATTTCCAAAGTAACTTTTAAAATTACAACAAAGCAAAATAGGTAATTTGAAAAAAAAAATTAAAAATAATTTAAAAAAATTAAGCACATATTTATATTAATAAGCCAATATCATCTCGAATTCGAGCCATTCTGTACAGATGGTGGCATGGTTGTTCAAAACCAGAAGACTGGATTTTTCATTGGTTCTTCCATATACTGCGGAAATGCATTAGTCAAACTAAAAATAGTTCCTCAGTGACCGAGCCATTATTCGAGCAACAACGGTAATAATGTGTTCTTTCAGTTGATCCGAGATTTATGTACCATAAATCTCGGATCAACTGAAAGAACACATTATTACCGTTGTGGTTTTTCCTTTTTCCCAGCTTTAACCCGAACTAACCTTTAACTCTTTTGTCCCCTTTTTGCAAATCGTCGCTCCAGAACTGCAAAAATTAAATTTTACAAGATAGGGTTTTTCATTTCACATTCAGGTTTTTGATAATATTGTAATACAAATTATATTATTGACATTAATGGTGAAGCTTTTTAATACACTTTAATCCAAAAGAATATATTTTGCATACTTTGGGAAAATCTGGATATAGTATAGTTTGTGTTATCTGACGTGTGACTTAGGATAGTTCTGCAATCAGATAGAATATACAGGGATAAAGGATAAGTCCCTACATAGGATAGTTCTGCAAGATTTATTTTTTGATTTTTAAAGTAAAATCAAAATACGTTTTTGTAAAACTATTTATTTTGATTTTAATTAGAGTGAATAAAAATAAATTATTTTACAAAAAAATAGACTAGTAAATGAAAAACGACACAAAAACTTAAATGAGCTTACTTCTAGATTATACTCGTGTAAATAATAAAAGCTTAAAACGCTCTTTTTAAGTTATGTTGTGTAAAACCAAAATTAAGTTATTTAAAGCAAACAACAAACCAAAGGCAAACTTTGCCAAAAAAGTAGGCAAACAAACGCAAACTTAGTTCTAATCAGAATCCGAATCTCTTTCTCCTTGTGCAGTACAAGGAAGGTTTTTAAAGAATTCGTGACAAAACAAAAATAATTACCCTTTCTTTGTTCTAACCAGCACAGTTATCAAATTTGACTTCATTCAGAATATAGAGCAAACAATAAGCAATTTCATTGGAACCATGTCCGACTAATCCCTCATACCACAACAGCATTCCGGTGTCTCCTATGAATACCAAAGTTGTAGTATGAGAGCTGCGAAAGATAAAACATATCTGAATATGTCAATGTGGTCAAAAACAAAACCTGTTCTAAATCCATTGATAAAACACATACGTTACTATTGATTTCTTAAGAACAGCTGAAATGTCTTCTTAAAAGTTTTTGACTTTATTCAGCCTTGCGGTGGTGAACTACAAGTTTAATTTTAGCGGACGGAGCTACTGGATTCTACATTAGCCCAGATTTCACAGTTTAGATTGTCGCATAAGTTACAGGTGTCCACTCTTGGCCGATGGAATTTAAGGTTTGAGAATTTGGGCTTGAATGCTGAACTGTAAAATTTGTAAGTAACTTGAGTGTTTGGGTATAACTTCACAACTTCTTAAAACTTCAATCCTATTATTTATGTTTAAGGTCGGGCCTAGATATTGCTGAGTCAGTTTTGCTCTTGCGTAATGATTTTCCTGCCTCGGAATGGAATTAACATGTTATATAATACATTCTGAATCAAACGCAGAATATTTGGTTTAGTCCCTATCATTGTAACAAGTTTTCACTAGGTTCTTCTTGGAAAAAAATATGTTCAATTTTTGTAGGCCACAAACTGTTTATGCAAAAGTATTCTTACATATGCAAACAAATTTATCATTATCATCAGAAAATGTATAGCTGATTGTAGTTTGCTTTTGACTTTCCTTTGGATCCTCCTAGGAGCCGCGACGACGTCTTTTAATGCTGGTCAAGTGAATAAGTCCCATTAGATCTGGCCTTGTACTTTTGAACTCTCAGCATAAAACTTTTTAAATAGGACTCATTGTATTTCGCAGTTTATACTTTTACACTTCAACTTGCATCTTCAGGAAAGTTACAAAGAGAAACTTTCATTAGACACTTACATTAAAAATGGTTTCATTTATGTACTAACCTCTCGGGATGGTTCCTGCTTTTCCGGTTTCATAACACTCTACCGCGTTTTGTGCGCTTTTGCCGACGCCCTACATTGACTCTTTCGTTTTCTTGAGGACCCTTTAAGTGCAGACAGTTGCTGATTTTCACTAATTTTTACATTTTAAATAAAGACTGCAAACGTAAATTATTAACGTCGACTAACTGACAAACGCTGCCAGGTGGCACTTACAACCCTTCATGTGACATAATCTGTAAACATACCAGAAGCGACATTCGTAAGCTTTAGCATAACGATAGGCACATATTCCCTTTTTCGGGACATACAACAGGGTACATAAGATGTTTCAAGGCAAAACATCAATATATCAAAAAATAGGACTTAGTCCTTTTGACACTTCCATGTTTCAGTTATTTTCCTTCCTTACGAGTTTCGTGATCCTCTCAGTTCCTTTTCCTCTTCTTCCAGTGCATTTTTTTAATTAACACAAAGAAAAACCGTCCTTACTATTCGAAAGCATCCTCTGTACTGATCAAAAAACCATAGTGCAAAACGAAATGTTCCTAATTGTGCATTCTTCAAGTCAGAATAAGTCTATTTCCAACTCGCTAAGCTGGATATCAACCACTTCTATTTTAGACAGAACCATCTTATCTCCATGAGCGGCCGGACTTAGGTCCATTCTGTAGTATTGATTGATGCAGAACCAGCAGATCTTTGATTAAAATTTTTGTTAAATTAGTGGTTTAAGATAGGATGGTTCTACATTCAAATTGGAATTTAATTTTGAGATATGATACTTTTTCAGATGACTGTTCTCTCAAAAGTAATGGTTTAACTATCCAAAGCCATTAAAAATCCAAAAATGTCGAATTTTGGAGTTAGGCTAGTTCTGCTCTGAAGCGACAAAATATCTTATTCGAGCATTTCACCCAAACTAACCTCGGATCCATCACAGCTGAAAATGTGTTGTAGTAGAAATTGATACCTTCCCATAAGACGCCTGGAATTTCCGAGAATATAGTCACCTCCTCTCGATTGTAATTGTAATTCAGTTTAGACTTGTAGCCTCATGTTTTCTGAATACAATATTATAGCAAGACATAAAGCCTGCTTTCCAATCATTATCGACTTCTTCTTTTTCCGAGCTAAAGATTTATTTATGATATTTCTTTTTGCATAAGTGTAAGCGCAACTTTTATTGATGTTACAGCAGAAAAAAACGTTTTAACTCTGCAAGTTCTATTTCAGCTGCGGCTGAAAAACATGGTTTCCGCTCCATTGAAGGTGCAGAAACATTTTTATTTATTCTTCTTTTCTGGATATTTATTCTGAAAATATTAAATTTTATAGTAGCTTATCGATTTGATAAACCATTAGCGAAAACCAGACATTATTATATCTGGTAATTCTAAGATAAATTCTAATTATGTCGTCCTCCATGTATGTGATTATTTTTTACTTATCACGAAGAATCTCTATATAAAGATAAAATACATTTTCTAATAGTGAGTGTGAATATTTGCGTTGTTAAAGTAGTATAATACATATAATAATTACATACATTTTGGATTTATGGACTCCACACAAACGGCTAAAATTATACCTACAGACCCATGGAATCCATCATTTTAATTTTAAAACAATAGGTGTACGCAATTACTAGTGTAACTTCCTGTAATTGAAAAGTCAATATAATGGAATTGTTCACGCATGAGAGTCATTTTATGCATTTGCCGACCAAAGTGATTCTCAGAATAAATGAATTTACTATGTAATACAATGAGTGCGTTTATTTACCGTTGGTGTTTCATTATTAATTTATCCTATAATTAAAGTGAACAGAAATCAAAATTACTTGATACAAACCTAAATCGATATTTTTTGTCGAATAACTAGGAATGTTAGATAGTATATTACATATCAAGTGTTGAAGATACTAGTCTTCAAACGGGCAGGATATTTAATTAGCAGAAGGCGGAAATTGACAGCATGCCCCAGTTATTCGTATAGAATCGAATAGTCCTGTTGCCAAAATGTACTATTGAGAACTGACGGGTGCCACATCCTAAAAGATGATATACAGTGATGGGCTAAAATATGGAACAAATTCATTTAATCGGACACGTCGATTATAATTTTTTCTTCCGGATTTTTTGCCTCAAAAAGAAATTATACAGAGTGTGTCAAAAAGTAGATGTAGCAATTTTTTTTGTATTTTAAATAGAACCCTATTTTTTCAGTCGAATTTTGAATTCAACGTCAAATTCTGCCCATATTTCATGTAGCATACCCTAGCCTTATCTCTAAGGGTTTTGGAGAAAAATTACATCATAAAACGAGAATTATTATATTAAGTGCTGAAAATGCCAACCATTAACTTCTTGACAATATGCCGTTCTACTTAAAAAAAAAACCTTCTAAAACATTATTTACAGTATTTTCTTTAATTTGACTAATTTCATATCTAATGATAACTTTTAAGTCTTCCAAATTTTGTGATTTATCCTTATACACTTTTGATTTCAAATAACCCCAAAAGAAATCCATTGGTGTAAGATCGAGAGATCTTGTAGGCCATTCTATGGGTCCTCTTCTACTCACTGTAGATCTTGTAATCGGTCGTTCTAGATACTTAGCGCTAAACAAGTTAAAAACTTCTTCTTGGGTCTGGTAAACTTCACGACCCTCGGATATTTTTTTTCAATAGAAAGGGGGTGTCCTATAGAGTAGTTTAAGAGAAAAAAAATTGCGGATCCCCAATATTTGAGCTGAAAAAAAGCAGTCCATTTCCGCAACATTGCAGTGCTAAAACTCTACTAATATTAAACAGTACTTACAGTGATGCCAAGTTGTGTTCATTCTCTTGAGTTTGAAACTTATCCAAGTAGGTAATTGTTATTAATATTTTTAAAAACGGTTTAATTAAGAAGAAACGAACAAATTAACAAAGCTAACTGAAATTGTTTCGCCTAGGCTTGCGTGAAGAAAAGCTTGCGCGTCGCGCAATCCTTTCTTCACGCGGGTGCGTAGTGGCTTAAACGAGACAAAACTAACCCAAACTAATCAAAGCTAACCCAAACTAACCCAATCTAACCAAAGCTAACCCAAACT
>MU187926.1:0-16905 GCA_016904865.1 Pissodes strobi | reverse complement strand
GAAGTGCGTAGTGGCTTAAACGAGACGAAACTAACCCAAACTAACCAAAGCTAACCTAAACCAGCCAAAGCTAACCCAGACTAACCAAAGCTAACCGAAATTGTTTCGCATAGGCATGCATGAAGGAAGGCTTGCGCCTCGCGCAAGCCTCTCTTCACGCAAGTGCGTAGTGGCTTAAACGAGACGAAACTAACCCAAACTAACAAAAGCTAATGTAGACTAACCAAAATTAACCCAAACTAACTCAAAAAATGAAAATGACTTATTTCCGCAAGAGTTTTTTTTTGTGGTATTATGTTTAGAAAAATATTTAGAATGTAAAACAGAAACATGTTTTCATGTAACTGATTTCAGTTATTCTAAAGTCGAAAAAATTAAAATGATGCATTTCCGCAGAATTTTTTTTATGATTTTGTATTTGGGGAGGTTACTCTATACTAAATAAACAAATATTTCTTACATAACTGATTAAAAAATAATGGGAAAATTATCCAAATACAGGATTTAGTTAAATTATCATATAAAGAAAAATTTAATTTTCTGGAAAACAACATTTGCGAAGAAAAATAACTTTATTTTTGTGCTAGTATTCTTGTGTAGAATCGTCCTATAGAACGATATTTTTATAGCCGATTTCCGCTAAAAAAAACTTGAGCCCAAGACGGGTCAAGCAACTAGAATAAGTTTGGCATCAGCTTATTCCAGGGGCTAAAATTAGCTGCTTAGCGACGTAAATTGATTGCTGATTAGTTGATTATTGTTAGTATGACATCAATTTTTAAAACTATTTTGATATATTGGCAAATTTAATTTATTTTTGTGTTCTAAGCTGTTCTATTTAAGGTAAGCTTTCAAACAAAGTCAACAAAGCAAAGAAAAGTGCAGTAAATTAGTAGAGGAATTAACCTCAAAACTCGAATTTTGGGGGCTTTTTTTCGGCTCAAATATGGGGGATTCACAAATTTTTTTCTCTTAAACTATACTCTATAGGACACCCCTTTCTAGTGAAAAAAATAAAATTGCGAAATTCCGAGGGTCGTGAAGTTTACCAGAACTCTTCTTCTTGATTTCTTGTTTTGTCTCCACATCCAATTAAAATTAAAATTTCGATTCTTTGAGTTTCATTTAAATAATGCACCATGATCACCGTTTTTCAAAATTATACCTAAAATCATTTTTGATTGACACATGACTTGCTATCGTAGTGACAATTCATTTAAATTTACCTGTGAACCTTTAAGTAGGTACATGTACCTTTTTTAAAGAAAAATTTCGCTTTATGATGTATTTTTTCTCTAAAACCGTTAGATATAAAGATAGGGTATGCTACATGAATTATGTGCAGAATTTGAGGTATTCAAAATTCGACTGAAAAAAATAGGGTTCTATTTAAAATACAACAAATTTTTGCTACATCTACTTTTTGACACACCCTGTATAATATCTTTTTGAGGCAAAAAATCCAGAAGAAAAAATTATAATCGACGTGTCCGAGCGTTTTTTCAAAAAATTAATACCTGATTTTTAAATGAATTAGTTCCATATTTTAGCCCATCACTGTATAATCAATTTCGTCTAAGATGGATAAGTTATCAAATATGCAACTGACAGGTAACCATAATAATATATGCCTCGCTCTAAAAATGGTTTCGCCCACTGCGCCGAAAATGGTCATGTCCTTGCAATTATTATCTTCTTGTGTATGATGGCCTGAAGGGCCGAGATTACTACTTGCACTACTATTAGCTTATTAATTGAATCGATCATATATTGTATATAGAAATAAATAAATATAATAAATACGTTCAGAAATACGAAGAATAAAACAAATTTAGTTCATTCAGACATATGGAAGTTGCTTGTTCATTTCCAAACCGTCAGCAAAAATGCCAAACTAGATGTTCGCCTTGCCACTATAGGAATTCCACGAAATCATCTAATATATTAATGATAGTTTGCTTTTAGTGCGATACAAAATTTAATTTCATTCGGTATTTCAGGGAAGGGAGTATTCCCACTGTCCAACACCAGCAGAAAACATGGCTTCTTGCGATGACGTCCATAATGATGCTGCCTGCACCCCAACTATAACTGCTTCACCCCTGCTGAACTGCTTGAGCCTGCTGCCTGCCATTATGGGAGTGATGCCATTACTGCATATTCAATGAAATTGACCTGGCAGCTATTCGAGGCGTTAACGTTTGTTTCCCACTGAGTTTATAAAACGCGAACTAATTTCCTTTTTATTTTGCTGCAATATGTGGGTTTTCAGGAGTTCTAATAGTTTAAGAAGTAGACTTAGGAGCATTCACTCCTCATTTAAAATATGTTAATAATTTAGGATATAGATGGATCAATCTATTCCATCTATGTTTGGCCATTGGCCCGCTGCTATTATTGTAATAGGTATATTGTATGGAAATATCAATGCAATATGGTATGGGGTAGTAAAAGATGCAGCTGTTGGAAGCCACTTTAAGCCAATCCTTGGTCTATTTTGTCATATGTCAAATAAAATAAAAATTTTCCTTGCCGAAATATTGTTTTATAGTTTAGCTTATCATTTTAAGCGTATAGCGGGTGCACCGGTACTATTTGTCCTGCAGCTTTCATAAAAAATCTTCTAAGTAAAGTGGCTTAGAAAAATGCATGGAAAATATTTTTAGTTTTCAAAATGGCTGCTAAAAGGCTTCTTCTTAAAAAAAAATTAATAAATTGCAATTTCTTAAGAAAATCGAATATAAATGTGGGTGATATTTTAAGATTAACACGTTCTTCCTATGCTCTAAAATATTTGTGTTTAAGTTTTTCTGTAACTTTTATAATTAGAGGAGGGCAAAATTAAATAAGTTCGATAGCTCTTGATTGCCCAATCCCACTTTAAATAACTTCCTTTTAACAGTAATTTGTATCGGTGTTAAAATATGAAACTAAATCATAATATTAGTACGTCAACCAGCCTTCAGATGGTTAAAAAAATTAAATGAAAAAGTAATTTTTCGGTTTAACCAGAGACAAGGAAAAGACGCGTAACTCAATATTACTAAATCATCCGAGAAAGAGAAAGCTGCCTTGCCTTCCTTGCCTGTCTTCTAGGGAGTGAACGCAGATGGCGCACGAGACCGACGCTGTCATTTGCCCGCCAAATTCAAATTAAACATCTTTTATTTTTCTATTTCTTCAAAATTGGAAGCTAGATTAAATAAATAGCTAGTCGCATATATCTCAAAATGTCATTTAGTTGGATTTGACATTTATTTTTCTTACAGACAATACCAATCAATATCACCAAAAGAAATAACATTGTAAATTTGAATGACCAAACAGACTATATGATTCTTCCTTCCTACTTACTAAATTTAATATAAACATAAATATCATTATTAGTTGTAAAGGCTTTCAATTATTGATTAAGTGGATTTGACACAAATTTAATTAAATTGCACTAATGTCACTTGGACTATTATTTCTGGCTGCATCACAATGTTTACGTTTACATTAAAATTTGTATTTTTTTCGCTTCATGCAATGCCCTCCGCTCGCTTCGCTCGCTCCGGGTGCAACCAGACGAAACTAACGCAAACTAACCCAAGGCATGCCCAACATAAAAAAAAAACGTTTTACAAACATAACCTTCGAAAAAAAGCATGTCACTGGAATCGAAGCCGGGCCGCGGTATCAGAAACACAACATTTAACCACGAGGCCCACTGAAAGCAATTCCTTGGACCATAAAGACAATTATTTATCAGAAATTTGTTTTTGTAAACATTGTGATACACGCGCAGCCCTGGACTCGTCAGGCGGTATGACTCGTTAGTATCTTTAAGAATAAAATATATGCCATCGGCGTGCGTCATCATTTTGGTGCATGGTTGTCAAATTGAAAATTTTTGATCCATGGTATATCTTTTGTTTCTTAATCAAGCGTGAGCAAAAAAAGAACATCAAAATTTATATACAGAAACTGTAGGCAACTTGACAACCACGAGGAAAGCGATGACTGCTCCACCTACGTTCGTTTTCCTTGATGAATGACAAGGAAATAAGTATAGGAAATTACGTGAAAGAAAAATGGATAAAGAACAATGGACAAATTTACGTGGCCTGTTACTCGTCTCTCCTCTTGTCTTGTTTCTGGTTTAACTGTTTTATAACAGACGAAAATAAACAAGCACCGCAAACCGATCATTACCTGTCAGTTGCATATTTGATAACTTATCCATTTTAGGCGAAGTGGACTGACTATATTGTTCTTTAGGATGTGACATCTGTTAGTTTTCAATAGTATACATATTTAGCAACAGGACCATTTGGGCCAAATGGGCTATGCCATTTTTACGCTATGTCATCATCGGCCTGCAAATAAGCTGCATCTTTGTTGGGAGGGGGGTTTCTGGTTAATTTTATTGTTTACATAATATTATATTTGAACTTAAAAATAATAATTCAGTTTGTTAGCGGCCCTATATATTTAAGTTGGCGAGAATCATAAAGAACAAAGAGAACAAAAAAATTATTCGTACTAAACAAAGTTTACACAAGCTGAAAGTGGAATCTGAACAAATAAAGATAACTATGTGGAACTAAGCTGCTATAAGTATATTAATAATGAAACAATCTTTGTATATCATGCAAAATTTAATCCAAAGGGACTTCTATAAAGAGCGTAACAGAGCACTTTCGGCCGTAGCCATCATCAGTGTTACTAGTCAGTGGAAAAAGGACATATCCATGGAAGCAAGCAAACAACACAAATCGACAATGATCACAGTTAAATTTCACACATCGTACGTCACATTTTTGAGAAAATGTTAACATAATTTAAATTAAAATCATTGACTGAACAAATTAAAATAAAAGCATGGTACCAAGACCCACGCTTTTGGATGACGCTAAAACGTAGGTCTGGGTCATCCAAAAGCGTGGGTCTTGGTACCATGTTTTGTTTTAATTTGTTCAGTTAATGATTTTAATCTAAATTATGTGAACCATTTTCTAAAAAATGTGACGACGATGTGTGAAATTTAACTGTGACCATTGTCGATTTGTGTTGTTTGTTTGCTTCAATGGATATGTCCTTTTTCCACTGACTAGTAACACTGATGATGGCTAGGGCCGAAAGCACTCTGTTACGCTCTTTATAGAAGTCCTTTGGATTAAATTTTGCATGATATACATAGATTGTTTCATTACTACGTTTCGTACATGCACACAGCCTTTACTCTTCATTTAATAAATATGTTAGGCCTAATCACATAAATTGTTATTTAAATACTCTTGGAAACTGTAGAAACAATTGGAAGTTAGATAATTTTTAATTATTTTTGTGTCAATGTTCTTATATGAGGTAGTAATTTACTAAAAACATAGGTCCATGAAAAGATGTACCAGTTTTCATACAACGTATTTTATGGTATAATATTATATATATTATAGCTATTTCTAATTGGATATAAATGTACATCTTCGTGGGTCTCATATAGGTGTTAGTTTAATAAATGCGTCTTTGCAGTCAGCTCTATATTCCAGACCGTCAACTATTCTGATCGCCCTTTTTTGTAGAGAAAAAACACGGTCCAAACCAGAATTTCGTAGGAAATTATGAACTGGACATAAGCAAAGCATACCGACAATGCAACTCTAGGGGGAAACACATTGTGTAAGATTCCGAAATGAAAATATACCTGACGCTACTTTAGAGCATAGTTGATCGATATGGGCATGCTATAGCAAATTAGAGTCTATTTTTATTCCTCAAAAGCTAACTGGATCATTGGAGTAATTCATTGGTTAGCAGTAAACCAGTTACAATTCAACAATTTCCTTTGCTGTTTTAATAATGGTCATATCATTTGCAAAACGAATGAAATGAGCACTGAAGTTACTACCCACCAGGTCATTTATATATACCAAAAACAGCAACGGCTCCAGGACCGATCCCTGTGGAACACCATATTCAACTTTGCAAAACTCGGAACTTACACCATTACTCTCAACCATTTGTAATCTTTCCGTGAGATAAGACTTCAATAATTTAAGCAGAGAAGTTGTAGTATTTCAGTTTCATTGCAAGAAGATCAAATGATATACAGGCTTAGGTCTCGAAAAACCATTTACTTAATCAACAAACTCATTTTCGACCATGGTAGTGGATCTTACGCTTCTAAAACCAAATTGCCTTTTGCTAAAAAGTTCATTAGCTTCAAATAATGAGGCGATTCCACTCTTAAGAGCTCTTTCAAAAATCTTTGATAGGATTGGTACAATAAATATTGGCTGGTAATTTCAAATATCATTTTTACAACCTTTTTCAACTATAGGTGTAATTTTAGATACTTTCAAAACTGTAGGAAAAACAGATTCTTTCATACATAAATTTAACAGTTTTATCAATGGGCAAATTATTGATAATGGATTTAATCATTTGCACATTAAAACCAAAAAAAAAATCGCAGCACTTGATTTAATAATCCATTATTGTAATCTCTACGAACAGAAATACCTGATTAAGTCAATTTAGCGGAGTAATAAAGTTTTTAATAAAGTTTTCAGAGCAAGTCTGAGAAGGTGGTAATTTATACACTAGGTTTTAGAGATGAGTCGATAATAGAAAATTTGGTAATTTTATGTTTAATATATATTTTTTTTATGAAAATGTTATTATTTTTTGAAAGCCTAAAAATTCAATAAAAAATATATGAATTTAACCAAAATTTAAAAAAAAAATGTGGGATAGATGCGCCCAGAATTCTTATTATTGAGAATATTGTTTTTCCCACTTTTTTTATTAAATTTTTGGACTTTGCTTTCAAACTCGGTCGTTGTCATAATCACTTAATTATGGTTAAATTGATAATTTTATATTTTGTGTTTCCTTTCTTTTGCTCATACGAAAATATGACAAAAAATGTAGCTATATTAGCAATATTTTTTTCTTTCTTTTCTCTGCTTAACAGGAGTGGCATTACCAGTGCATATTTTCGTTGCATCTAACACTACGATTCGGGACTTTCTATTGGTGCCAAAAATAATATGGGGGGAAACACCGATTGTTTCAAATGCAATGAACGATGTGTTCTCAAAGAGAGTAAGACCGAACTCTTTGGCTAGCCTTGCGGTATATGCAAGAGGATTATATATAAGATATGCGGAAATATGAGTTATAGCAAATAAAATTCTACTAGAATTTTATTTGGTTATAGTAATGGCTATTAGAACAATGCCATTTGTTTGTTCAGAATGTAGGGAGAATATGTTCAATATTGCAAATATTATAGACTCAGTGAACTGGAGCTTTTAGCTCGAAACCATAACTCGGAAACAATAGACAGAATTGTAAAACTCGAACAACGAATTGTTAAAATAGAACAATCAAATGTAGCCTCCTCTGTTCCACCTGTTCTTGGGATGTGTCCAATCGACTCTAATATTGGTGAAAATAAGAAAAGAAAATGAAGATTTAATTTACGAGATGATGGAAAGGAAGAATAGGACAAAAAATATTATAATTTTTAATGTAAATGAATCAAAAGCGCATTAGAAAAATTTTAAATAAACAAGGATGGTTTGAAAAACTTTCGACTTGGCAAGTAGTTGGCAGGCAAAATTCGGCCCGTTAAAGTTATCTTGGTATCTGAGGCTGATGTAATGAATGTATTGAAGAACCCAAACCATATAAATATTCCAGGATTAATAGCGACCAGGCAACCTTGCAGAGGATTATTATTATAAGGGTGCCAAGGCAAAGCTGCAAAGACTTATTGAAAATGGTCAGAATAATAAAATCATAAAATTCATTAACAATAAGCCAACGATTGTGGATAAAAAAAGTTAACGAAAAAAAAACATGCAGTAACACCTACTATACTCTTCAATTCGGATATAATATACTTTAATGCTCCGAGTGTTTTGAGGAATTTGGATCAAATAAGGCTGAGAATTGCTTCCTATAATGCAAAAATTATCCTGCTGAGTGAAACGTGAACAACCACAAATGTTGAGGATGGTGAACTGTATATTGATAATTATACATCCGTCAAATGTGATCTATATTAACAATAATTACACATTCTCAAAAATTTGAACATAAGGATAATTTTTGATGTAAATTTCTTAAGGTTCATTTGGCGTCTACCTTTTGGGTTATTGGCTGCATCTACATTCTCCTTGGGTTAGTTTGGGTTAACCCAAACTAACCAAAACTAACCCAAATTAAATGTGCCAAACTGATTAGTTTTTTAAAAAGCAAATCTTAAGGATACAAACCCAAGAAGTCCAAAACATTGGAAATAAATGAAATAGAACAGTTTTTGAGTGAGATTCCTGATAGCGAATTTCTACTAATGAAAGTAGGTTTGATTATTGGTATTGCCGGGGCTTGTAGATGCGATGAGCTAACACAAAAGTAATTATATTTTCGTTGTTTTACCCGATACAAAAACTAAAAAATCAAGAAGTGCTACTATTCTTGAAGAAGGATTTCCATTAAACCCAGTTGATTTGTGCAAAAAATACATTTCATTAGGACCAAAAAATACCGGTCACAGCCGCTTTTTTGTCTTTTATAAAAATGGCAAATGTACAAGTCAGTGTGTGGATATCAATACTATGTCAAAAATACCCTCCAAAATTGCTGCTTACTTAAACCTTGAAAATCAAGAACTGTACATCGGACATTGATTACCTGCTAGTTAATGCAAGGCCAGCCTGACAACACTTAAGCGCCATGGAGGATGGAAATCCTCATCGGTAGCGGAGGGCTACATCGAAGAATCCATTCAAAACAAAATTAAAATTGCGAAAAAAATCCAAGGGATCAGCAAATTATCAAACAAATGCCCTCAACTTCCAATGGAGACATGGAAAATATGACAATATCATAGCCTAAAGAAAACTATAGCCGCGACACTCGGCTCGTTTAGTGGGGTACGGAATCAAATTTTTTCCGTGAAGCTCAGTGAAGGGAGGACACCACGCAGTTGGAACTCGATGCCAATCATACGCGCTTACCTGGGCCGGAGTGCAATAAATTTTCATAGGTATTAAAATAGAAAAAGATTCGTTGTTTGTGTAAATAGACGTTATGCGTATATATTGTTTTGTTTGTATGTTATATAAATAAGTTAATGTTTATGTGTTAAAATGGGAAAAGAACGGCAGAATTATGCAGCTAGTTAGTATTTAAACTTAAATTTGATCATAAGGTATCGGAATCGGTTCAAATGACTAAAATAAATTGGAACTAACTGAAACCAACCGAAAGTTAATTGAACGACTAACCAAAGCTAGCCAAAAGTAACCATAAGCTCCAAAACAGGCTAAAACGTACCTATCGTAATAATAGGTTACAAAAATTAAAATAAGTTAAAACTAACCAAAACGAAAGGAATTTAAGCGACTTACCAAAAATATTAAATTAAATTTAATCGGAACCGGTTCCAATGACTAAAATAAATTAAAACTAACTGAAATTAACCGAAAGTTGATTGAACGAAAGTAAGTTAAAACTAACCCAAATTAGCCGATTTTGGTGACTAACCGAAAGTAATCAAAAACTTTAAAATTGGTTATAACGTATCGGAACCGGTTCATATGATTTAAATAAATTGAAACTAACTGAAGTTAACCGAAAGTCGATTGAACGACTAACCAAAAGTATCCAAAAGCACCAAAAGGGCTAAAACATATCGTAACAGATTAAAATTATTAAAGTAAGTTGAAACTAACCCAAATTAACCGAATTTTGGCGACTAACCTAAATTAATTAAAAACATTTAAATTGGTTATAACGTATCCGAACCGATTCAAATTACTAAACTAAATTAAAACTAACTGAAATTAACCGAAAGTCCATTGAACGACAAACCAAAACTAACCAATAGCATCAAAAAGGGCTAAAACGTATCGTAACAGATTAAAAATATTAAAATAGGTTGAAACTAACCAAAATTAAGCGAATTTTGATGACTAAGTTGAATTAATTCAATAACTAAAATAAATTGAAAGTAACCAAAATAAACCAAAAGTAACTAAAAGTACTAAAACGGGCTAAAACGGAATAGCTTAAAAATAATATTAAGTAAGCTAAAACTAACCCAGAGCAGTTGAATTTTGGCGACTATCCTAAACACTAAAATTGGTAATAACGTATCGGAACCGAAAGTAATCGATAGTTGATTGAACGACCCAGTGTTGGCGGCTAACCAGAACTAACCAAAAATATTAAAATTGGTTATAATGTATCGGAACCGGGTTCAAGTGACTAAAATAAATTAAAACTAAACGAAGGCTGATTGAACTAACCCAAACTAACTAAAAGCACCAAAACGGACTAAAACGTATCATAATAGGTTACAAAATTTAAAGTGCCCAAAAATAATCGAAAATTAATAATATGGAAACATTCATAAAATATATACGAAGGGTACAGGGGAAAAACGATCTAAGCGCCATTTCCATAGGAAACTGTTATTATTGATTTCACAGAAAATTTTATTCTTGATAAAAGTTGGTGCTTGGAAAAAAACTAATTTTGAGAATGTTAAATTAGGACTAAGTATTACAGCGTACTTAAAAAATACAAAAATGGTGGTTAAAAAAACAAAAACTTAGGAATATCGGAAAAGCTTCTACAGGAAAAATAAAGCTCCTATTAAGGTAAAAATAAAAGTCAAATACCATTTTTTCCAAAAGTGCATCGTTGCTGAAAAAAATAAGGACAAAATTAAGAAAAAGCGGATTTTTTCAGTAATTGAAATGGATTTTCTCCGCAACGGTGCGGTGCACTTTTGGAAAAAATGGTACTTGACTTTTATTTTTATCTTAATACGAGCTTTATTTTTCTGTAGAAGGTTTTCCGATATTCCAAAGTTTTTGATTTTTTAACCATCATTTTTGTATTTATTGAGTACCCTGTATAACTTATCTTTAATTTAGCATTGTCAAAATTAGTTTTTTTTCAAACACCAACTTTTATCAAGAATACAATTTTCTGTGAAGTCAATAATAAAAAAGTTTCCTATGGAAATGGAGCTTAGATCATTTTTCCCCTGTACCCTTCATATGTATACACATTTTATAGAAATAATTTTTTTATTGGTCTTACAACCATTTCATCATTTAGCAATGTTGATTTCAGTTTGACAATATAATTGAATTATATTTCAATATAAAAGGTCTCAAAAGAGCGGGACATATTTTCCGATTTTCGAATTCTTCTAAAAATTCTAGATAAATTTGATGTAGCATGTCGAATAGCCTTCTTTCCATTTAAAGACTTTGATCTGTTTAACTTAGCGCGAAGCGATTTGCATCTTCTTATCTTAGTTATTTAGTAATTATAGATATACGAAATTTTCGGTTTGGTGGGGAGTATTTTTCAGGTTGTGGTTATGTGGAAGATAAGAAAGTGCAAAACATTTCGTTTGACAATAAACAGTTCGTATTCTACCATAAAGGCGTAAGTCTCAAAAACATTGTTTTTGCTGGTTGTTTTTCGTAAAAGTCGATCGTTATCCACATATATCTATTATTTCAGATTTGATCAGCACCTTGATATCATTTTAATTGGCTGTACCTTTTTTGGTTTTAAAGATACCAAGGTAAACAAAAAGCAAAATGGGTTGGTAGCCAAGTTTTTTCTAGATTATATATAAAACAAACACCAATAATTTTCTGACATAAAAGCCTACTTTATATATTTTTTAAATAGAACACCCTGTATATTACTAGATTTTTGGACTCTCTAGTGAAATCAAAACACATGTCGTGTACAATATCCTATACCTATCTTTAGCTGTTTACGAAATATTGACAGTTGAAAGTCGGGCATTTTGACAGGCTCTAAACCGCACGAGATCAAAGAAAAAGGTTTGCACATCTCTATCTTAGGTTTTCATAAGCTATCGAATGACAGTGGCTTTCAATTTAACCGGAGGTTTAAAAGTTCCGGTCAATTTTATTCGCGGGTTAAATTCAAGGTTACTGTCATTTGATAGCTCATGAAAACCTAAGACAGGAATATGCAAGCCGTTTTCTTTGCTGTCATGCGGTTTAGATTTTAAAGCCTATCAAAATGTCAAAATGCACGACTTTCAACTGTCAATATTTCGTAAACATCTAAAGAAAGATAGGTATAAGATATTATACACGAAATGTGTTTAGACTACTCTAGAGATTCCAAAAATTTAGTAATATACCGGGTGTTCCATTTAAAAAATATAGAGTAGGCTGATATGTCAGAAAATCGTTACTGTTTTATTTTATATGTAACGTAGAAAAAAATTTGGCTACCAACCCTACATTTTGCTTTTTTGTTTAACTTGATATCTTTAAAAACAAAAAAGTTACAGCGAATCAAAATGTTATCAAGATAAATTGAACGCACGGTACAGGTTGCTCCGATTTAGCGTAATTGTGCACTTCATGCATAAATTAGTTCATGAACTATAGCCAGATCAAAAATTTACTTTCATTTCACCATCTTGACAATATTTCTATCTATCTAGCGAAAAATGAAAAAGCTGTTACGAAAAAATATGCAAGATCGTACATAATACGTTTATAAAATTGTGCAGGTTGCTAAGAATCTATATAAAACAAAATTATGAACTTATATAAGATCTTTTTTTAGCTTAGAAGAGAACAACTAGATAAATCAAAATTTTTAAAATTATTATTGCAGATCTTCACAAGTTCGTCTAAAACCGTAACTACTTGTGCAAAATAAAATCTCATATAAAAAACTTTTGTTGTGTATAGATCTTGTTGATATTTAAAGATTAACTTGGAGCTTATATTCTATTATAGTTATATTCAGCATTCAAGAATGCTGTACTTACTTCAAGTAATCTACATTCGCCATTCTTTTTCACTTCAAAAGATATTTTTAACTAGTTCTTTCAGGTGTAATGTTTAAATAAATATCCGACTCTCTTTATGCAGCTTTTTGGATTAAAAAATGGTTATTCTCTACTCGAAATAAACAGTATTTTATAAATCATATATTTTGTGATGAAAGTTTAAATAAAATAATAGGAGAGAGTAACAATTTTAGTATATAACGTCCCAAAACATTTTAGTACGGCTCACTTCACTAATGATTGCCGGGGGGTTGACGTCAAGTTAGATTTATTTATTTCCTCCCCACTACATAGTGATAAAGTTGGTCCTCGCTTCTCAAAGGTGCCGCGCTTAAGTGTCGCAGCTATAGTTTTCTTTAGGCTCTGACAATATCCAGTTCATCCAAAACAATGACGGTTTCATTTAATATTAATGTTAATTTAAATACCTGTAATAATATTGAAAATAAATTGTAGGTACTTAAAAAAAGAGCGTAATTTATGTGATAGTTTAGTTGTCTAAAATGACATGAATATTGATACTTAAAACAGACATGTGTTGGATAAGTAAATAAATCTAAAGATAGCATTTGAAACGGTAGATAGGGAGGAATCATAGTATTGCCGGTAGGGTTTTTAAATGGTTTGCAGACTATCTAACTAATAGAAAACAAAAAGTAAGATTCAATGGAGAGGTGTCTACTGAAATTAATAATAATAATATAGGAGTACCGCAGGGTAGTGTTTTAGGAATATTTTTTTCATCCTGCTATAAGTCCGATGTGACTGATATTTTTATATATTTGTTTGTTTTTCTTATACATAAAATTAAATTGATAATTTTACATTTTGTTTTTCTTTTACTTTGCTTATACGAACGTATGACTAAAAATGTAGTCATGGTCGCAATATTTTTTCATCCTATGTATATGAAAGCGCAGCTTTAAAGTTTTTGCCCCTTTGCAACTTATTTTATACTCGTAGAAAAGAATACTTAGACCCATTTTTGTGTAGAACTTTTAAATTTATATTTTTAACATTTGCTTTGTTCCTTGGCTCTAATACTGGAATTGTTAAGTTAAATATGTATTTAACTCTTGCCGTTATTGCTGCTATAATTACAATGTGACTGATATTTTATATACCTATTTGTTTGTTATTCTTATACATACAATTAAATTGCCGATTTCATATTTTGTTTTTGTTTCATTTTGCTTATGCGAACGTATGACTAAAAATGTGGTCATGTTCCCAATTTCTTTTTGCCATTCTGCTATAAGTACGATAGAAAATATTTTATATATTTGCTTGTTTTTGTTATACATAAAATTAAATTGCAAGCGAGGCGCCCAAAGTTAATTAAAAGTTGTTCTTATTGATTAATAAAGTATTAAATTTTTCTTGTTTGATTTCATCAGTAGAAGCCACTGTCTTCCTTACAAATAGAACTTGTTTAATCATCCAATTATAACAGTGATACATGATTGGTATTCAGAAAACATAAAATCGTCAAGGGATTGGCATATCCTTGTTCTTCCTTAAATCAAGAAGAAATACAAACAACCAGCTTTTTAATACTTGCAGATGAAGGGGCAGTTTGATTGATTCACAGTCATCACTGGGTGGCTCTTTCTGCCGATCACAATGCTAGCAACTTATTTTTATATCCTTAAGTAAAAATTAAATAAAAGAAATTGAATGCGACATTCTTTTAAACTCATTTATTATAATTTAGGGACTGATTTCATGGATACTTGTGACTGGTTATTAGTAACACATAGAATATCCTTTCATTGGATGGATTATATAAAAACTACAGTTAATACTTAACTACTTATTGAGGGATATCAAAATGTTCATATCTGAAAACATCGACACTAAACACTAAATCAAGACAGTTCCAATATTGCACACACAAAAACAGCTAATCACTGCAAACTAACAACAAGAAATAATAAAGCACTTCTTCGCTCAACAAAAGGAAAAAACAAACTGAAGAGAACCGGGGACACTCCGTGATTAAGGGCAGATGTGAATTAAAGTCTTGAATGGACCCTATTTGCATAAAGACTGGCTGAGGTGTTCAGGTTAGCCATCCAACGTTATTTTAAATTTACTAGCGTCGAAATTATGCAAATGCCGGTTTTTGTCTCTGAACCCGGAAACTGTTGTTAATTTTTTTAGTGTGGGAATATGGAGATTAGATAAAGATGAATAGAGAAAGGATGCCGAGTTAAAAAAGGTTGGTTCTCACTCCAAACCTTTATTTATGACATGGAATCGATGAATGTTTTCATTGCGTCCCATCGAAAATGTCATGTTGAAATTAAATTTATTGGGACTTTATGCAAGACGAAAATGTTAGCTCATTTGTCAAAATGATATTTACATGGAGCGATTAATCCTTTAATGCTCTGTTTACATCTGAAAGTTGAACCTTACATTTATATACTTTTCAAAATTACAGATAGTAGCAAAAAGCTATGGTTGATATTAAGGAAGTGAATTAATGGATTTTATTATTGCTAAATAGAAAATCGATATGCCAGTGGCATATAAATAGGAAAGTTATTTAAATTAATAAAATGCTAAACATTATTTTAAGAAGTGTTTATTACGGATAAATGAATAATGAAAAGAGGATTTTTTAATGTCTATATTTTGGACCTCAAAAGAACCTTTTTGCAGCAATTCTTCACGTAGTAATTTACCTTTGGAAAGGATGAAGTCGTCCTCTGAGTAGTGTCCTCATTGATATCCAGAGACAGAATTAGGAACTCTATAATCTCATCCTCTCATCTAATATACTATCAAGTTCTCACATTCCTTCCTATTCTATAATTACATGCTCCATATTCATATTCAAATTTATTCAATAATACAATAATACAATAGTTCAAATATAATACACAGATGCCTAATAAAGAACCCTAAGTCACATGTGACTCGTCAGGACTTAAAGAGTTTAATAATAAAATGAAATCAAGAAATATACAAAACAATTAAAAAATAACTAAATAAATTATTTAAAACATCTAGACAATAATTTAATACTATACAAAAACAAATGGAATGCAATTAGCTATGTTGAAGATATAGAATTATAAAAGTACATCACAGAGTATTATCACAGTTTCTCTAGGTCCACCATGATAAAATTGAAAATATAAGAGACACAGTCACGGGTCAACAGTGAAGCGATGCGTATCGAAATCTCAGCCATCGCGTATGTGGAGAATCCTCACCCCCATTGTATCCTACATGCAGTTCATATTTGACAATGCCGGCGTTAATGCCGACACGTTGGATGGGGATACAATTTTTCATGAGATGGGCGGCATCATGGTAATTACTCATAATCTGATGTGTTGCCCGATAAGAACATCCCATCACGCTTGAAGACCTATGTGTCTGCTGACACGATTGCTTGATATGCTCTATCAGATGTGAAACAATGCAACATGAAAAAGCTGGTTTGTCAGCTATACCAATCACTGCCGTAGAAGAGAGGTTCCAAGTAGCTGGTGAAATCTTGCCCACCAGACCTGTTATGGTTATACGGAAAGAGGTCGCATACTGCACAAGTACCGGGGTGTAATGGGAGCAGTTAACAGAAAACTTTTAATTCAATCGTTCCTTCCATTATTTCATGCTCCATTTACCGACTACGACACCATAATCACGTGCTCTGATTGAGGCCAGTCAAAGGAGTAGAGTCCACTCTCAGAAAACGTGCTTCGTCACTTTCTATCAAGCCCTGTACATGAGAGCCCGATACATTGTTCAAAGCTGCCCCCTTCCTGAGCTGAGCAGTGTGGTGGGGCGTCTTGGTGCTTTCCACCTGTTAATGTCATACATTGGGAGCATTGGCGCGATAATGGCAGGTAGTGGCCTGAAGGAATTTCTGTTCACCACATACACCAAGAACAGTGTTCTCCTCAATGGTCACGCCTATTCTAGGGCTGTACGAACTCACATGCTCACCAATTTAGCACTTGCTCACCAGATCTTGACTCATGAGGTTCAGTGCATGGAGAAAGAACAAGCTGAAATGGATATAGAAC
>MU187925.1:48572-68727 GCA_016904865.1 Pissodes strobi | reverse complement strand
AAAGACCTTTCAACATTTTTAAAGTCGGATCGTATACTTTGTCTTGACTGACGCTCCAAATATGAACATCGTTTGACAAATTATGTATTATTTCTTCAGAATTATACACCAAAGCCCTACATTTTAGCTCTACATCAATTCTAAATTTCTTTGCGGCTTCAGAAAATAGATATTAATGAAGCGGACAGACAAGCTCCAGATAATTTTTTCTTTATAAATTCGTTTTCGATTATAGCAATAATAACAATTGCTTGAGCGATTTATAATGAAATCGTTACATCAATTCTAAATTTCTTTGCGGGTTCACAAAATAGATATTAACGAAGCAGACTGACAAGCTCTATATAATTTTTTCTTTATAAATTCGTTTTCGATTATAGCGATTTATAATGAAAATGTTGCGGAAGGAAAACGTATTTATTCATTAACCCCTCCATAAGTTTTTAGACAACGCGTACTCGATCAGTCGACCTGCGACGCGCACAGTGTCGCCAAAGTGGAAACCGACTTTCCTGACCATATCGAAACCCCCTGAAAATTATATTATCCCCGTTCATAACTCTTGGGAGGTACATCTTCAAGATATTTCACATACAGGAGTGTCAAGTAAAGGGGGGTACTCACCGGCGAACTGTAACTGTAACTGCAACGGTTACTGCAACATATTTACGTGTGTACGTAGTCGATTTTCCTTCGATCAAACGCCGAGATCAGTGACACAGCAAAGTTCGTGCTAAAAACATGTCGGTATCACGAGAAATGATTGCCAGTGCCGCATTTATTTTAATAGAGTCATTAGTTGATGATAGTAGACGGCCAAGACGATGGTAGCGTCATAAAATGTATGAAGAGAGAAACGGATCTGGATTACTTAGTGCTTTAAAATTCCAGAGTGTTAGTGGCCATTATAAGAATTTTACGCGAATGAGTCCGACTGACTTTGAATATTTTATCAATTTACTGGGGCCTAGAATACAAAGAACTAATACAAACTACAGAGAAGCAATTTCAGTACAAGACAGATTAGCAGTGACATTAAGATATTTGGCTACTGGCGATTCTTTCACAAGTTTGCAGTATTTATTTCGTATATCTAAACAAGCTATAAGCAAGATTATTCCAGAGGTTTGTGAAGAAATTATTAACGCATTAAAAGGACATATCAAGGTAAGTAGGTAAATAAACACAGTTCATATTCATACGGTTATCATTTATTATTTATGTAATATACAAATGCAAAACAGTTAGACAAGATCTTCCATATTTTCGGAAAACGGACTTTGCGGAGATGAGGATGCATGTGTGGTTGAATATGAATAAAGTGAAGAGGGAGTAACTGCTGGTGGTGATACAAGAGTGTGCAGAAAAGCACTTCCCAGTTCTGGTGGGGTGGTCTTTCACCGGACGATGCGAGTAGGCGTATGAATCTACCAGCTAGAGCCGCTTCCACTGGATGCATCGGCCTAAGACTCTTTCCTTTGGTGGTCCCTAGTCTGACAGGGGTAAAATAAGGTTTGTTGGGTCACTCCCTAGTGATCAGTTCCAGACTTCGTACTTTGGTGTTCTCCAGCCTGGAGGAGGACGATGGGATTTGATGGGTCACATCCTGTGGCAACTCGGAATGGCGGGGGCGTCACTCCCCGTAATCAAACTGCTTTCACCAGTTTGACGTCCCTGCCAGCTAATACAACGCAGCCCCTCTTGTCACAAATTGTCATTGATCGGCTCCAGACTTTGTACTTTAATTGTAGTGAACCTACACACATTGTCAAGTCTTAGAGTGGTTCGGGACTCCAGAAATCATCTTTCAATCCGATAGGCATTGGTGTATTTGCCCAATCGATTACATTATTAGCATTTCTTAAGTCTTGATTCATAATGCTGCTCATGAAACAAGTTGGTGACCCTTTCGCTCCAAAGTCGATTCTGCTATTGACATTTACATACTTGAGGGACTTTCTGCTCATCCAGCTAAGCTAAGCTTTCGTATAAAAAATATATGAGTATCATATAATTTTTTTAATTCTATAAGCATAAAATACAAAGTTTAAATATTATACATTTTCCACTTCATTATGTTCTAAGTTTTCTTCCATATTCTCTTCTTGGTTCTCTGGAACCACCCACCAAGTACTGTCCGCAGGACCGTCAAATTCTCCTGGTTGAGACAGGGGTTGACGCCACCAACTCGATGAGTCTACTCAGTTTGCTCCACGTCTAGCCTTTCCTCAACTTCTTCATTTTCAAAATCACCATGATCCAATTCAGGCCACCGCTGACCATACGGTTCCGTTTAATCGGAGTCAGTTGACTCCGGAGTTTGTGGTCTGTTAATCGGAACCGTCTCATTAGTAAATATGGAAGACATGTTAGCAGAATAGATTTTAGAAATAAAATGAAAAATAAAATTTCTGTGCGTCTCTATTTATACATGTATCCATTTATCCCCACTACTAAATTAAACCAAGGAGAGTACTATATCTGCTTTGGGTTAGCTTTGATATAAACATTCTATTTTTTCTAAATATTTCGGCACAGAAAGGACGTACGACGTTCTCGATGTCAAAATCGAACTCGGCATACCCAAAAACCCCCCTCTTATAATAATCGAAATGAAAAATATTTGACGTCCTGAATTTGTTGTTTATATGAAATAAACAAATGTGGGTTATGTCAAAAAAAAGGGGACGAGTACATTCTTTGCAAAAAACTATAGGACATTGTGTCGTCTCGGTCTCTAATTTGGCGTGCACGCTCTTCAGGCGCCTCTTGGCGTCGCAAAGGAACATAGCGTGCTTCTCCAAGGAGATCCTGCGGATGTCCTGTCTCGGATGCTGCTCCGGGAACGAAGTCTTGGAGTTGTCCATTTCGAGCGGGTACTGTGGTGATGAGATGAGGCTGCATAGGAGTGGATGTGTAGGTTGGCTGATCTGATACCAGATTCTCGCCTGATAACATTTGTTGTAGGCGGTCAAGAGATTCCAAGAGTGGCGGAGGATTGTTGTCCATGTCTCTGAGTATCCTCTGTCCTGGATTCTTGGTTCGCTTTTTCGTCCAAAGGGGGGTTCCCTGCTACGTCCGTAAAACAGGTTAGCCGAAGGAATACCCGATTTATTTTATGTGTGTGTGCACTTCTATATCTCGATCAGATACGAGTGTAAGAATTTCTAAGGTTTTGGGATGCCAAGTAGCGTTACTACTATTTTTTAATGCGTTAGTGTATTAGCTTCCGGGGTTTCTAAGTCCGGGGGGTTTTGAGTGGACCCACCACCTTCCCCGGAAATCGTTAGCGGACCACCACGAGGGAGATAAGAAGAAGTATTTAATTATTAATCAAACCTGAGAACCGCCTTAGTCCTGGGACGCGTAGCAATGTATCACCGGACGTGGAATATCCGAGATACGACAAAATTTAGCCTATGTTAGGCACTTGGCGTCAGCGGCCTAATTCAAATTCAAAATTTTGCAAAACAACACAAAAACAACCTGCACAAGCGGCGTATGTTCCTTAGAACAGCCTGGAATTATTAACTTCTAATATGAAGGGCTCAGGTTGTTTATTTACTTGATTGAATTTAAATTTTGATTATTGACAATAGTATATCTTCTTTCGGCGGGGGGACGCTCTGTAATGAAAGTTACGTTAAAGAGGGGGGCAAAGGATTGGCGTCCGTCTTCCTACGTCTGTCACTACAGCCACTTTCCTGCTAATACACTAATTTATGTTTACAAATGTTCATAAAAGGCCCTGAAGAAACTTTATGCTAGATATCACTATTTCACTTCGAGACAGCAAGATAATACAGTCAAAATTGGAACGTTAGTCCAAAGAACCTCTAACTACTACTAACTACTGATGTTCCTGCTTCGCTTTGTCTCTGGAAACGCCTGTAATGATATATGCATGCACAATAGAACAGCTTCCCAGGGTCCTAACTTCCTAACTAAACAACTTATTCTCTCGCTCGACTAAGCCTGTCTGAGAACAACCGTTTAAAAAATCGTTTTTCTATTTACTGCTAAAAGAAAAAATACTCAAAAAGAAAAGCTCCATTATATTATGTTTTTTCTATTTATAGCCAAAAGAAAACCTGCGGAAAAGAAAAGCTATGTTTAGAAGTTGCCTGCGGCCTTCAAGAGAGATTCACTTTAATCAAAGGTTAAACAAAATACACTTAATTTATACGTTAAATGATCTCTTCAAGAATTTATCACTTTACTGTAAAACGTTATGGAAATGTCAACACCCTGTATCACTCTACGAGCTAGGATGGTTAGCCAGTTGTCAAAGAACACTTATCAAAGTATTTAACACAATATCACTACTCTAGGCACTCAGATCTATTAAGCAGGTAAGATGCGAAAAATGGGTCAAATGTTGACCTAGTTTTAAAGTACGAGTGACCCGGTGACCTACTTTCGAAGGCGGTATGCTACAGGTGTCAAATCTCAATGTTTACAGTTAAGCTAGACTTTGGGGCAACACAAACAATGTTTCTACTAGTCGTAGCGCTAAAATTACTAAAATGCTGCTAGACTATGATAATACAGAATATACTAACTCAATTTCAACTACAAAGAGAGTTAGATACTCCAACAATATGGTAAAAAATTCTAGGAAACTTTAATTACGGTGCTAATTATGACAATTAAGAACACACCACGTCCCTAAGCATGAAATTTTTCAACACTAAACAACGGTTTACGAGTTTCAAATTAATGGAACTGTGCCTCTATGAGCAGGATTAATTAATTAACAGAATAATCTATTTCAACTTTAAACTAATGCGCTTTTGCGGCTTGAACGAGTTAAAAGTTTATGAAAAACAACGGCTCAAAGCAGTAACTAAGTATCTGAAACAACCTAGTTATGAGAGCGAGTTATTAAATGATTACAACAAGTTAAATTAACTAATTACGAAAATAACGCGACGCCTGGGTCCCTACAGAACAATATATGGCAAATCTATATACATGCGACCTCACCAAAAGTTCACTGAAGGCAGCTATCCGTTAAAGTGTGTAGTAATCCAATTAAGCTAATCCAATTAGAGCGTACGAACGGTGCTCTAGAAAGCGCGAATAACGAGCGGTATCACAGTGCTTTTTGTTGAACGCTGATGGCTTCTAGATGGGTTCGATGTCGTTGGATCGATGATAGATCTCTCCGAGCGCCTGGAAACGCTGAATCCGGGATGAACGTCTTACACCAGGCTTCCAGCGATGTTAGAACTCGGCTGAGTCAAGGCTTCTGGAAAGCACTGCGATTCTTCTCTCTTCAATTCACTTTTTCGCGTTCACAGTTGTTTGTGAAGTTTGCCGAATTGTCCCGGAGACTAAATCAGGCAGATTGAAAAAGACTGCACGCTGTTTGTCTGTCACACGGTATGATGACCAAGACTTGATTAAACTGTTTAAATTTTACTATTATAGCTGATTGTCGAAGACACTATCAGTTTGAAAAGCAAAGAGTCACACGTTGACAGCACAACGATCGACGAAAGAATCATGCATTGTTCGAAAAACGCAGGGTTTTTGTTACGCTGAGGGGTGCACACGGCCCGTGAATTTTTGCACACTTCACCACCTAACTCCTGCTTAACCAGCAGTAAACCAGGAAAAACTGGCCCTATTTTGCACCCGAAACCACACGAAGCTGCGAAAAACCTACCCTAAAACTGCACACGAAACTACACTTGCCATATATGGGCATATTGCGCATTTAGCAGTTTTTTGCCATTAATTATTGTTCAATCCATGCATATGTCACATCAGATTAAAGAGAATTTAATTCCCTACACGACGATATGCATATCATTTCTGTGCGTTCAAAATTCGCAGAAAACAAAGCGAAAAACGATTTCGAAAATCGAAAGCACGTGGCTAGGGCCGCCTCGTGGGTGGAGAGCGGCGCCCATTGGTCTGGCGCTGCAGGTCGCGGGTCGCGATTTACACGAATTCTTAGATTCGCTGTAATTTTGGCAATTTTGGTCCGATTTTGACGTTTGATAGCTCACAATGAGCGTCTCGGCGAGATCTAGCGTTTTAGACATACCAGAAGCTTATAGGAGCAAAAATAAGCGAAAAAATCGCGGAAAACGAAAACCGTTTCCACGACACCCTCCCCTCTAGACGGAAAAGCGGGAAAAACCGGTCCAGAGAAGTCAATTTTGGCTTTGACGGCTAAGTTTTACTGCTTTTTCGATAATCCTTTTCTTATGAGGTTATGAGGGCGACGCTTGTAGCCTCATTATTGGGATTCCAGTTTGCTGATCGCCTCTTCGACGATTCCTACCATCGCCTTTCTGACGTTCCTTAGTTGAGTGTTGCCTCTTGGGTTCTGGATGGTGTCGAGTTTGAGGATTCCTTGGGTAAGCCTCTCCACTAATGTTCTGTTTCGAAAACTAGAGCTGGATTCTCTGCATGCTGTTGCCTTTCTAGTGAGTGCTTGCAACTCTTCGGCAATCTTGATCATTTGACCCCGGGCTTCTTCCGTTTCTGGATCCTCTACGTTGTCTGGGATGGCTTCGACTTCTTCCACAGTCTCATGAAGGTCTTCTGAGTCTCGGGAGGTACCTGGAAGTGGATCAGCGTTTTCTGCTGGAGGGGTAACCTCCTGGTCTGAATCCGTGTCTTCTGGCTCCGATGAATCTAGAGTCCTTCGTAGATCAGTGGGATAGTCGAAAGTGGATTGGTCGGTCTCGTCGGAGGAAGCGTAGTCACTTTCGTCTTCGAATACTACCGCATGTCCTGTGGGAGCCGGCCTCATGTCATCGACGTGCGTGTTGGATTGTTTTCCATTGATCATGACGTCGTAGGTGGTGTCTCCGTTTATGGTGACGACTTCGTGTGGTCCTGTCCATAGTGTTCCGAAGTTACCTTTGTTTCGGTTGCGGACATTTACTTGATCTCCAACTTGGTACGTCACCCTGGGTGGCTTCTGCGAGTGGTATTCTTCTCTCTGGAACTCTAGCTGCTTTCTGAAGATATCTCGATTTTTCTTCAGCCTTTCCCGTGGATTTAGATTGCGTCTTTCCTTAGCCCAGCGTGTTTTCCATTCCCCTGGACAGGGTAGCTCATACCCTAGGATAATAGAGGCTGGTGTTTGTCCAGTGGCTCGGTTGCGCCTAGTTCGTAACACTTGCAAGGCTTTCGGCAATACTTGCTCCCAGAGAATGTCCCTTTTTCTCTCTTAAGAATACTAAGTATTTTTTTTTTAGTTCTTGGACTCGTCTTTCGACTGGGTTCGCTCTTTGGTGAGCTACACTTGAGAATAGCTGTTCTATCTGGTTCTCTTCGCAAAACCTCTGGAAGGCATCGGAGATAAATATCCCACCATTATCACTCACTACTCGTTTGGGAACGCCATAGCGGGGAATAATCTCCTTGCGCAAGGCCTCCAGAAGTTGTGACGTTTTAACCACTGGGTATGGAACTGCTTCGACCCATTTGGAGAAGACATCTTCTATGAAGATTATGTATTTATTCTTATGGCGTAGGCTTTCGTTGAAAGGTCCTAATACATCTATAGAGATCATCTCGAATGGATATTTGGGCGTCCTTGCGTGCATGGGTGCCGCCTCTTGCCGTTGTCGAGATTTAACGAGGGAACATATAATACATTCGTTTATGTATTTTTGGATTTCTCTCCTCATCCAGCCCCAGAAGTAGTGTTCTGCAATTTTTCGGTGAGTTTCATCGACTCCGGGATGGGCCTGTTCGTCCAAGTCATGGTATGCATGTATGACTCGAGGTACCATGTGCCGGGGCACCACTAATCTGTCTTGGTGAGGAGATTTACGCCAAAGAAGCCCTTCGTATACTGTAAATTTTTCTTTGAGTTTACGTTGGCCTTTGGTCTCTGGCTGTCTTCCTTCTAGTAGTTTTAGTGCGGCTAAGGTGGCCCTGATGTGTCGTACATTGGCTTGGGCGGCAGCTACTTTCTCGTAGATGTCACCGACAGTGAACTGGGAGAGAGTTGGTTTGTTTGTTATGTCCTTTTCCTTGGACGGTATGTCTGGAGGAACTAGACGATCATTGTCCGGTTCTGCAGTATATGGTTCATTGTTGGGGTCTCTGCTTAGAAGATCTGGTAGTTGGTTGTCCTTTCCGGAGACGTGCTGGATTTCGAAGTCATACTCCTGCAACAGAAGGGCCCATCTGGTGAGCTTGGCCTTCGTGTTTTTAAATTTGTTTAGCCAGGTTAGCGAACGGCTGTCGGTCCTTACGATGAAGTGTTTATCTTCGAGATAGCCTTTATATTGGTTTATGGCCCATATTAATGCTAGACACTCCTGCTCGTTGATGTGGTACCGTTGTTCTGCTGTCTTGAACCTAGCACTTGAGTAGGAAATTATGTTGCGAACATGGTCCTGCTCTTGGTAGAGAACAGCAACTGAAATATAAATTTTTAAAACATAATGTCACAAATTTACCTACTTTTTAGCCAATTTCTTCGTATTCTTCCTAGCGCCAGAATATGGGCAACCAATTTCGAATAAGTGGTTGCCTATATTCAAGCGTCACTATTTAAAAAACCTGGCTTAGTTCCTATAAGAATTAGTATCTATAGTCGATGACGGTAAGAAGTTTATATGTAAGACCGGTTAACCAGTTAACTTTTACCTTTTCGATGCAAAATTCAAAAACACATATTTTTTGTATGAACACTACACCTAAATTCTATAGCAACCAAAATATAAATTTTTAAAATAAGTGGTTGCTTATTTTCAAGCGTCACTATTTAAAAAATCTGGCTTGGATCCTGTTCAAATTAATGTCTGTAGTATGTATCGGTAAAAAGGTTATATATAAAACCGGTTAACCGGTTTTACTTACCTTATCGATGCAGCATTCAAAAACACATTTTTTGTATGAACACTTTTCATCTAAATTTCATAGCAACCGAAATATAAATTTTTTAAATAAATATAAATTTTTGAAATAAGTGGTTGCTTATAATCATGCGCCACTGTTTAAAAAATCTGGCTTGGTTACTGTATAAATTAATGCTGTAGTCGGTATCGGTAAAAAGGTTATATATAAAACGGGCTAACCGGTTCTCACCTTTTCGATGCAGCATTCAAAACACATATTTTTGTATGAACACTTTTCACCTAAATTCCGTAGCAACCGAAATATAAATTTTTTAAATAAGTGGTTGCCTATATTCAAGCGTCACTATTTAAATAATCTGGCTTTGTTCCTGTGCAAATTAATGTCGGTATTGGTAAAAAGGTTATATATAAAACCGGTTAACCGGTTCTTCTTACCTTTTCGATGTAGCATTCAAAAAGACATATTTTTTGTATAAACACTTCACCTAAATTTCATAGCACTTGAAATATAAATTTTTAAAATATAATAACGTCACAAATTTTCCTACTTTTTGGGCAATATCTTCGTGTTCTTTCTAACGCCTGAATATAGGCAACCAATTGCTGTTGTTGCCTATATTCAAGCGTCACTATTTAAAAAATCTGGTTGTCCTATCGAAATATGTTGTAGAAGCTTTTCGATCGACCCTAAAACGACGCAAATACTGGCGCGAACCGATTTGAAATATAATAATAATAATAAATCAACTTTTATTTCATATAAGAATGATACATAATATACTACAAAGTAATTTTAAACCAAAATATAAATGCATTAAGAATGGAAAAAAAAAAACATACATAATGTGAAAACATCAGGGCGAAGTCTAGCCTATGGCTACTCATACTCAACCCTAGAGAATCACAAGTACCTTTGGATAACATATTTTATGACACTAAAGCAGTAAACTTATTTTAAGATTTACAATAATTCATATAAACACTAAAAAACTAAACTTACATACTCCGGGAGTTCTAGGAAATTGTATAGGCTCTAATAATCAAGACTGGTTATTGGTCTAGTTACTAAATAAATGAGCTTTAAGACTGACTTTAAATTTAACACAATTATAAGATTTTAAAAGTTCAGGCAGTGAGTTGTATAATTTAATGGCATTGTAGATAAAACCTTTCTTATACAAAGCTGTTTTATGTTTAGGCATAGACAATTTATGTTTGTTTCTGGTATTAACAAAATGGATATCGTTGTTTACAATAAATTTATTTTTAAGATTTATAGGAACATTGATCTTTTCAGAAAATACTCCATGCACAAAATTACCTAGATGGTGGAGTCACGGTAAATATACAAACCAGTAGGTTAACTGACACTGATTGACATTGATAGATCACCCGAGCTCTCGAGGACCTTGAACGGGGCTGCCTAATGCATTATAGGGATTTTCCAGAGGCGTAGCATATATCTTTGAAAACGATTTGAAATAAAAAGAGATATCTTTTAAAGCTTTTTTAAATATTTTAATACAATACAAAAGGGCGTAAATAAAACACGTATCTCATACAAAACATTTACTGATTTTTCCGTATCACAATTTTCATTTTGTTTGGATTTCTAATTTTTTTATTAGCATATATGTGTAATATAGTTGTACTCTGAACACCAGCTTTATCAAATATTTTTTTTACAAAATGTGAACAGGGATGTTCAAATTCTGTTGCCTGGCTAGCATTTACAAATGATTTGACAATATTATTTTCTGTAGCAAGTTTTTCAAAATTCATTTGGAATATTATTTCTAATAATGAGATGTAACGTACGAAGTTTTCGTGAGGCATTTTCAAATTCCCAAATGTATCCATATTCGCATCTTGATACGCTCTGAGGTAGCAATATAAAAATGAATCATCTAAATTCTGGTACACATTAGCTAAAATGATGCTAAAAGATTTTCCATAAATAATTGGCATTTTGTTTATTATTATTTATTTATACAATACCGTCTGCTTGTATAAATGCTATATTCCAGCTCTACTCTCAGGTTAACATAAACATCAATAGAAGCAAATAAGTTTACAGCCCAGCAAAAGTTGCCACTCCAACCAGAAAAGAAACTGGAGTATAATGTTCAAAATGTCAACTGAAATATTTTATTCCTAAAAGAAGCAAAATCAAAATCGCGGGAAAGATACAAAAAATGTATAAAGCTAGGTTAAATTCCAACGGCGAAAATTGGCTACCTATTATATTAAAATAGAATCGCGGAAAAAGAGATTATGTTGCATTTGATCTTCAAATAGCAGACCCAAGATCACCCTGTGTCAATTTGGCATACTCAAGATATTTTTGTTTTTATAGGAAACTAAACTTTTTCAGTGGGATATTAAAAAAACAATTTCCAGGGTGACCAGAAACTATTTTTTCCTACTTACATGCCGAAAAGTGGCATTTCCGCACTGTTTTGCGTGCGGAAGCAGTACTTTCCGCACTGAATGCGGTAAAGTAACTTTTCCGCACTCAGTGCTTGAAAGTTACTTTACCGAAAATACGGAAAAGGCAACGTACACTTCGATTTTTTTACAAAACTTATGAAAAGGTTACCCACACAAGTCTCAAATTTAATATTATAATACTATGTATACCGATGCACATTTCCACTAAATAGTATTTCACTTTCTATTAAAAATATATCTCTTGCCAAAAAAAGTGATACTATGTTCATAGGAAAAATATTGTACCCAACACTTGTCTAAAGTGTCTTTGACGGCTTGCACTAACTCCGCTTCCGTCGTGTGCGAAAAAGGACCACTTTCCCAACTTCTTAGGTAAATAACTATTTCATAATTAAAATGATTTTTTTTATACAGCATATTTTTTCGCACGAGCACGAAATCAGGAAGCGTCTCGCTTGCGGGGAGTTTCCTAGCGTGAGAGTGCGCTAAATGTCTTTTAAAACGTATATTTTATGCTATTTTTTTTGTATTTTGCAGCTTTTTTTTTATGAAAAACATTAATTGATTCTAGTCCCGATCAGCAGTTGCGCCGCCATATCATCATCATTTTTAACGTCTTTATTGGTAGAAATTAGAAATCTCATTCAAAGCGGTGTAGAAATTATTGCTAGTGGATCTTGACATTGAACAATTTTGTTAATATTATAGCAACCAGTCAACAAAAGTAGTGGCGAAAAGAGGCTCTTTTACGTGTCGAAATGGAATCATTTTGAACCCAAAATAGAAAAAATAGTACGTTGTGCAACAAGTGTTGAAAATAATATTTTTTATTATTGTGTGATTTATGTCACTCGCCTACAGCTCGTGCCATCAAACTTCACACTCGTGTGAAAAGTGATTTTCACACGCGTTGCATACTATACTTTTTCTACGACTGCAAATAATACTGATATGTAATATTTATTATAATATAATATATCAAGCATCTTGTCTTTAAATTAAAATTTATAGTTTACAAAAACCATACAAATACTTCTACAGCAATTTGTGTAACTAGTTGATGAGTAGGTATTGAGATGTCAGGGCTGAGACAACGCCCTACCCGGGGCGTCCTTTTAGGGTTTCGCCCTTAATTTTTGGAGTTATTCTTTCATATCTTTGGAAAAAGGCGCCATTCACCTCTTATGGCTTTGTCTTCCCTCTGGGGGCCCATTATTTACATATTCGAAAAGGGGAGCATCCGGGGGTGAAGCCCTGGAATGGGGCCTCATGGTACGGGGCCCATTTTTCATAGATTTTAAAATGGGGCCCTCTATGGGCGAGGCTTTTGAATTAGGCCCCCGGGGGGGCGAAGCCCTAAAATTAGACCCCAAGCCTTAAAAAGGACCCCTGGTATGAGAGTCCCATTTTCTACAGTTTTGCAAAAAGGAGCTTCTGGGGGAGGGGGGCAAAGCCCTAAAATTGGGCCCTTTTTTTAGAGATCTGGGAATGGGACCTCTGAGGGAGAAGCTCTAAAACGGAGACGAAGCTCTTTAATCTAAATACCCGAATAAGCCGTGTGCAAAGTATACTTTTCACACGATGTTTGAAATGTCCAGTTTTCAAGAGCAGTTAGTGCGTTTTTGTCTATTTTCAGGGCAGTCGTAGAAAAAAAACATATACGTAACCCAGAAGGAAAGAGCCATTAAGGGAAAGTCATTACACATATATTGTGATAATTATAAAATATGGCGTCATTATCAAATCCTAGAAACCGAATTATTACGCGTAGAAATTGTAATTGTGACATTAGCAGATTTTTATAAAAGAAGAAAAAAAATCCATTAACTTATATGAAGACCAATATTTTCTTACCTTGAGCTTGAGAAATGATAAAATGTTTCATTCGAATTGTAGTATTTGTTTTTACAACCTGCAGCAGCGCAAATGCTACCCGTTTTCTTCTTTTGAACGTTTTCCATCGTTTACTATAAGGAATAAGGAACAAATGTTCAAAAATTCACTTATCAGACCAAAGAACAAACCGCGCACAAGACGAATTACGGACAAGCACAAACTTCGCGCAGGCCCCGCTTCGATACGACACTGACCGTTTTCGGATGAGATACGCTACCGAACTGCGTTGAAGGTCACAGGCAGCTGAAGCGTGTGACGTGGCGAGTTAAATTACTGGTTTGTGTATTTACCGTGGTGGAGTCTTCTATTAAGCATGCTTAACCAGTGAAGTTCATTAATTTTATGGGAAATTCTATCATATTTACGTAAACCAAATATAATGCGGCAACAGTTATTTTGTATTTTTTGAATTCTGTATTGTTCGGTTTGTCTTAGACATGGCCCATAAATAAAATCGGCATAGTTGAAATTAGAAAGCACTAATGACTCACACAACATTTTTTTGAAAACTCAAAATGTGCCTACTAGAATAAATTTGTTTAAGAGCAATATATGACTTTTGTACTAAGTTTTTTACATGATCAACAAAAAGAAGTTCAGAATCCAATAACACACCAAGGTTCCGTGAAGAATCACAGAACTGTAAGGTCTGATCGTCAATATGAATTTTGAAATTAAGTTTTAAAACGTCTTTGCTTGTTTTTTTCCCAAAAAATAATAGCTTTGATTTTAATGAATTAAGGTTTAGCGCATGCTCTTCCGACAAAGTTTCAATAATTTTTAAATCTTGATTAATAGCGTGGGCCGACTGTTGGAAAATTTTAATATGGAAATGGCAATAGAGTTGAGTGTCATCAGCATACGCCTGTATCTTACAAAATTTGGTAGATTTAAGTAAGTCATATGTATATATTATAAAAAATAAAGGACCAATATAGACCCCTGCGGCACTCCAGAAAGAACCAGACACGACTCTGAGAACCGACCGTTTATCTGAACCCTTTGTGACCTATCTGAAAAATACGATTCAATTAAGGCTAGCGCGTTACGGTCAAATCCATAATATTTAAGCTTGGCCAGAAGAAGACGATGGTCAACAGTATCAAACGCTTTAGTGAAACTACCCATACCCCGGTCGCGTGTTTACACGCCAGAGTATAGTATTGGCTGTGATCGTCACGTGAACTATTATTTAATTGAAATAATTTATTGTTGCGGACCCTGTATTTTAGCTGTGCGCGTAGCAGGTTCTATTAGAGTTTGAATAAGTTTAAGTTTGTTTATCGAATCTTCGAGTAGCGTACCTCTTGTCTGAAAAGCTGTAATTTTACACAGTTCACTTTGTACTACTTCAGGATCGGTTTGCTTTGACTCTATTGTCTTATTACGTTTTCGCGTGACTTTCGGCATTTTGCTTAAAACTGCTAACTCATAAGTGTCTTGATTCAGTCGCGTATTTGCCTTTTTATAGGGGTTCGCGCCCCCCCGTCACTCGATTACTGTGACGTCTTTCGAACGTTTCTTTTATTCGGCGCTTTCGTATGGGAATTCTACCGGCTTATTATTTTTATATTTGATTAATTTTGCCTGCGTTTATTAAATAAAATTAATTTGATTAAGCAGTGAATTTGCTTTTAGTTGTATAATTTGTAGGGTAGGTCTGGGCCGTTTCACACACCCCCTATCATAAAGTAAGAATGATTCCAAAGCATGAATACTTTATGATGACCTAACAGAAATACCTATGAATTAATATCTTTGCTAAATTCATACTACGATAATCAATACTAGAATACCTTACATACTGCGCTGGGTCGGTTACAGATAATAATACTTAATAATTAATTGCTACTATCTACAAGTGATTCTAGTATTCTAGAAAGTTCACGGCGAAAACCCGGAAAAACCCTGTGGGAAAAATATGGGAAACGTGGACTTTACAGAATAATCACTGTCTACTACATGAACAAGGAATACTTGTGCAAATTACCATAGTAACACTCAGCTTTGGAATTTTGGCAACAAAAATATGTTTTAAATTAAAAAATCTTTTATTTAATTATAGGGCGGTAATTATTATGAAATCATTTCTATAACCTACACTCCACCCATATGTTCATTTTAAACATGTGGCTTTTATCTGTAAGGGTTGGCCCTTGAAATTTGTCAGTGTTGACTATTGTGACTTTTTTAAATGCGAGAACAGCTTTATGCATGTTATTATGTGTGACATTGATGACTTGAAACACATCTTAATAATTCGAGATTTTCTTTTAATTTTTAAAATAATAATTAAAAATAAGAGTTTTAGAGTTAAGTTAAATTTTCTTTTAGGTAATTTGGCTTTTGCCTGCCCTGTCCAACTATAATATATATGTCGTTATATTTGACAATTTGATAGTACCTAGATTAAGCCAACAAACAATATTAAACTAAACTAATACTACGTTACTTGCCGGAATGTCACTTTATCCATCGGACTTGTTATTTTTGGAACCACTACCGCACACACTCACTCACTAATTGTTGTATCTTTGGTTTCTTCTAGCCAATCTTCTTTGCTGCCGTTTTTTGGCGGCCTGTTTCCCTGGTCGCTTCTTACGTTTGGACTCAGGGGACTCAGTCCCGTGTGTTTCGAGATGTCGAGCCGCGTAATGACCAATGACCATGAGTTCCATAGGCACTCGTGGTCCCGTCTTTGGCTTCGGACGTGGGTCGCGGAGGATGGGGTTACGTATGACTACTGTCGTCATAGCATGTGTTTCGGTGGTCGAGATGGATGTGGTAGGCGTTGCGGTCTTCGGGGTTACCACAGAAGGGTTAGTTTGGTTACCTGATGGGGTATTTTCACCTGCTTGTTCGTTTTCTGGGCTATTCAGACATAGCAGCTCTTCAGTGATTTTAATTTCTTCATCCGTTAGCCCAGAGTGTAAATCCAAATTTAAAAAATCACTAAAGTTTGCACTTGGCACATCATTAATCGTCATTATCGCGACTTCTATGTCCTGTGGCGTCACGGGTCGCCCATTTTCGTATGTATTTATTGATATTCCGTCATTGAAATTAAATTTATCTGCGAACGCGTTCATGTTGTTTTCTCTGCCTCAACGTTTAGCCAACTAATTTGGGCTTAAAATATTTTTTAAGTGTCGCTGTGTTATGGGCGTAGGTTATGTGTGTTATAAGTGCCTCTTTTAACGCCATTATACAGATAAGAAATTTCGTACACATTATCTTGTGGTATTTTGGTAATTCGGTACGGTCCATCATAAACCAGATGGAACTTTTGTGCCAACCTGTCAGCGGCACTAGAGGTTGGGTTTAGTTTTAACAGTACTAAATCATCGAGGCGAAATTTATAGGGTTGACGTTTTTGGTGAAGTACCCGTCGTTGGGATGTTTTAACGAGCATTTGCCAGACGCTTTCTCTGATATCTTCCGGGGTTTCGATCTGTTGTGGTAAAATGCGGTCAATTACATTTTGTAAATAAAAGCGATATTTTTCTCCTGTGATTATTTCAAATGCACTTCGGCCTGTGCTTGAGTGAGGTACACTGTTCAGGCAATCTTCAATATCACTTGTATAATTTGCCCATGATGTATGTTTATTGTGACAATATGTCCTGAAAAGGCGGCCTATCTGCTTCATGTATCGTTCGCTAGGGTTGGATCTAGCATTACGAACAGTGGCGTAGGTAACTTTGATTCCTTGGTCCTGTAATGGTTTTCTCCATCTATTGGATGTAAATTGGGATCCGTGGTCACTCAAAATCTTATTAATTTTAATTATTGGTAAATAATCCTTAATAATGCGGTTAACAGCTGCGGTTGCGGTAGCTTTCTTCATTGGAAATAATTTAATGTACTTTGAAAATAGGTCAACTGCAACGAGAATATATGCTACACCCCCTTTTCCTTTGGGCAATGGTCCATAGAAGTCTACCGCAACTAGCTCGCCAATCTCCTTTGCAATTATCGGTTTTAGTGGTCCTTCCAAATGATTGTTGGGTTTTTTTGCCTTTTGACATAAATCGCAGGTTTGTAGCAAATGTTTAATATTTCTCCGCATGTTCGGCCAATAAAAATTGTGTTTCATGACTGTGAAAACCTTTTGTCCTCCGAAGTGTCCCATTTCCTGATGATACTGCCACGTTAATCTTTCTTGTAGACAATTTGGTACCGCTATGGTTTTGTGATTAGTGTATGTATCTGTGTGAATAAGTATGTCATTTTCTAAGTGATAAAAATGAAGCACTCGTCGGATGCTCGAATCGGATGTCCGCTGCCCATTTTCTAGGTTTTGCCGAATTTCCTTAAGGAATGCATCTTTTTTTGATACTCTTGGACATTTTTAAAGTCTCTTAGAAGTTCTTTTGAGCCTTCAGCAGAGAAAGAAACAATAACTGGAAACTGTTGATCACCAATTAATTTCCCGTCAGTGGGATATCTGCTTAAAATATCGGCTGCAATATTTTCGGCTCCCTTTATATATTCAATTTGGAAGTCAAATTGTTGTATTAGAAGTAACCATCTTGTTATTCGTTCATTTAAAAAGCGACATGTTTTTAGGAACGTTAATGCTTTATGATCCGTCCTGATGATGAACCGTGCTCCAGTTAAGTATAATCTGAATTTATGTAATGCATAAACAATACTTAGCAGCTCTTTTTCAGTAGTAACGTAGTTAAGCTCAGACCCCCTGAGGCTACGACTCTGAAATGCAATAACTCCTCGCCTTCCGTCTTCCATTATTTGGTATAAAACAGCACCAATTCCGCAGTTCGAGGCGTCCGTTTCAAGTACAAAAGTTTCATTAGGATTTGGGTGAATTAACACTACTTCAGCAAGGAATTGTTCTTTAATGTCTTTAAAACTTGCTTCTTCGGCCTCTCCCCATTTCCATGGAACTCCTTTTCGTAATAGATGACAAAGTTTCCTCGAATAGTCGCTGTAATTTTTGCAAAATTTCCTATAGTAATTGCAAAGCCCAAAAAAAGCTCTAAGATGTTTAATTTTCGTTGGTCGTGGAAATTCCTTAATGGCTTTAACTTTTTCTGCGTCCTGTTTAATTCCCATTGGTGTAAGTTGGTGTCCTAAAAATGCCACTTCGTTTCTAACAAATTGGGATTTTTCCAAATTTATTGTCATTTTGGCAGCTTGCAGCTTTTTGAAAACTATTCTTATATGGTTTAAATGTTCTTCAAATGTCTCTGACGCTATTAGCAAGTCGTCTATATAGTTGTGGGTAAATTCTCGAACATCGGGTCCTAATATGATGTCCATGCACCTACTAAAACTAGCTACAGCGGTTTTTAACCCAAAAGGAAGTACTTTATAGCAATAACTACGTCCGTTATATAAAAATGCGGTGTATTTCTTGCTTTCAGTAGTAAGTCCAATTTGCCAAAAACTGGACACTAAATCAAGGGTACTAAGAAATATTTTTCCATGAAACCGCTGTAGCAGTTCATCCATGGCCGGAGGGCTCTCTAAATCGGAAACCATTTTCTCATTTAAGGCGCGTGCATCCAAACATATGCGGATAGATTCATCACGCTTCCTTACTACGGTCATTGGACTACAATACGGGGAAGAGGTCCTTTCAATAATTCCCTGAGTGACCATTTCTTCTAATTTTTTCTCTACCGCTGGCCGCAAAGCGAACGCAACGGGGTAACTTTTGCGTACAAAAGGTTTATTCTCAATCATTTTTATTTCGTGCTGGTACAGTGTAGTTAGGCCAGGTTTATCTGAAAAGTTGTCCGTAAATTCTAGTAACAATTCTTTTAGTTTTATTCGATAGCTATTTGGCAAATTGCAGTCCTTTAATTTAAAGTCGATACTATCTTGGTAGAGAGGTTTTTGTGGCTCCGTTTGTAACATATGTAGTTCCGTTTCTTCAGTTTCTACTTTCACATCACTAGTCGTGCACTCTTTATCGGTTTCCATGGAAAATGGTACATCCAGCGTTTTGGTTTCGGATTGAATTTGTAGGTGGTTGTTGCTAAAATTTAAAGTACAGTTGTGATTTTGCAGCCAGTCGGATCCTAGTATACAGGGACGTATCAAGCCTTGAACAATTATAAAACTGGTTTCAAATATTTTCCCCTGAATCTCGATATTTAAGAGTATTTGGCGGGTAATTCTTTTACTACGTGTTCCGAAAGCGCCTTGAATAATTAGTGCCTTAAGAGGTAGCATTGGCGGGTCTGTATGTTTTATATTGGCATTATAAATTTCCTCTGATAAACACGTTAGCTCCGATCCCGTGTCCAATAAAGTTGTTATAGGATGTCCCTGGTAGTAAACAATAATCTCTGGCAGTTGCTTACGTATTGCGGTGTTTATAGATGTTACCTGAGTTTCTTGCCCACGTATCCATTCAGTGTGAACAAATGGTCGTAAAGGTTTCCTATTTTCCTCCGTACGACATTTAAATCCTTTTAACCCAACTTGAGATTGTGCCTTTACAGTGGCGGCTCGTGGCTTTGTCGAGAGGTGAAGCAAAATTCCGCCGGAGGCAAATGCGCCGAAGGCGAAAATTTTTTGGAGTGCCACGCCCAAAGTTTTTCCCAAAAGTCGTTAAAAAAACACGTCTCAGACAAAAATATTTTGATGGCGTATTCGCGATATTGCTAAAATAGGTATAACATTTTAATTAAAAAAAAATTAAGGGCGGATACCTCTAAATTATATATCTTATATTTTACTGAAATATAAAATATTGCCTTGAACGTTTTTTTTCATATTATATATTTTCTATTCATTAAATACCTATCTTAAAAACTATATCAAACACATATTACTTACCAAATCATATTAAATATTTTTCTTCTTAACCGTTGAGAAAAGGCTAAGGTTGAGTTAAGTCTATAGTTTTTTATATACAAGATCGATTCTTCTATCCTTCAAGCTTGCAAATTTATCAATTATATCTTCGTAAAACGGTTGCATGTCCATTAACTCATTAA
>MU187925.1:8034-38572 GCA_016904865.1 Pissodes strobi | reverse complement strand
GTTAGACTTACGCCAACTTTTCCTCGGACTCCCGACTTGAACTTTCGTCAACTCTCGACTTAAACTTTCGCCAACTTTCGACTTGGACTTTCGCCAACTTTCGACTTGGACTTTCGCCAACTCTCGACTACCCGTAACGGCTGTCAACACTCGAGTTGGGCTTTCGCCAACCCTCGATCAGCCGTAACGGCTGCCGCCGCTCGAGTCTCACTTACTCTTGAGCTTGCTGGGATACGGAAGTGAATACTTCAACGGTGTATTGCTGCGGTATGTTACGCCGTGCGTTACGATTTGCAACGCGTGCGGGTGGAACTGGATGTAGCGGGTCAAATGCTAATAAGTACCATGTTGCATGGTCGTTTCCAGGTCCGGGTTCTTTCAGAAGTTGGAAGTCAAAGACGACTGCCATTCCGTACGTGCCCATACTTTCTGAGTTAAGTGATGTAACTCGTGTAAGAGCGTTTACGCACAGGGTGTTATCTTCTGATACAGGTCTTGGGATGACCTGTTCGGCTGGTGCACCTGTCTCCGCGAGGGTGGACATCACGATATTGTTAACCTTAAAGGTTTTCGTTGTGGAGACTATCGCTGATATCGCGCGAGAAGGGGAGGTTGGGGCCGGTGTTGGCTACAGTTGACGGGAATTGGTCATGTGTTATCCCTTCGGCAAAAGCTAAGTTCTTAGCTTCGGGTCGCCGGTGTAGTAAGGGTCTGTAGCCGAGGAGACAGCGGGTAGCCTGCTGTCCGTCGGGGGCTATGTTCGAGGCGTATGGTCCAGGAGCTGCCTCAGAGACGGCTTGGCGAATAGCCTCGCTCATAACTCCTAGGCATGGGATCTCTTCGTAGAGATTGTGATTTTCGTCGTTAATCGCGCCATAGTAGCCTCCAAAGCCACCTATCTGCAGGGTTGGCATTGCGGGGAAGGTCGGGAAAAGGTGTTGGCCTCCTTTCGAAACAATGTTACCTAGCGATTTAAGATAGATGTGCTGGGGTTCGAGGACTGTGAATGAGATGTGTGCGGTTAACTCGTTCACGTTACGCTCTGCTTGCGTGAGGGGTTGGTCATTCTTCAACTTTAGCGAGATAATTTTCAACCAAAGCAGGGCAGAGTCATAATACTGGACGTATTCAGGTAGAACAACTTTTGACAGTTGTGGGTCATCTACCAGAATCTGTGTTGTTACTTCGCGTGCTATTTCGGGCAAAGCAACACATGTGGGCTGGAATGTCGTGCGTAAGTAAATTGATTTCGCGTGCTGACATATCCGCCTGAAACAGTGACTCAGAGAATGGAGAGCCCTTTGTTGTTTGTTGGGGTGCATTCAGGTGAGTGTGTTGTGGTGGGGGCAGACCAGTGCCGGGAGGTCGCGTCGGATTATTCTGGGTAGAGAGAGGTTTTGGCTTGTGCTGGTTGGGAGCAGCCGGGTTCCTCTTGTTCTTTGGGTGTCCCAGATACGGGCGGGGCGGTGGCCTGTTTGGAGCTCCTTGAGGAGCTGGAGTTCCATTATCTATATTCATGTTGAAATGCTGGTTCGATAAATGAACTGCGAAAATTTCTTTAAAAATGCGTGTGTATTAAAGGTTGATTTTAGCGTTTACGAACTTCGTACCATCAATAATTTGATATTCCATGCACCAACAATTTATGTATGCTGCTTGCATGTAATACCATCCATACAGTTCTAGGCACACATTTCGAGTATCTTGTAGAAGCTGACTAAATTTAATTATATTAATATTTTTGCCGCTAGCTATTACCCTTAAAATTATGGAAAATTTATCTATTAGATTTTTATCTACCCCAGTAATTAAAGAACTTAGTTCGGCATTTCTAAAAAATCTACGTGCGGTGTTGCCATCGTTCGTAGATCCATATCCCGGCATGGGTTTGTCTACGTTTAATCCCATTTTTAATTTAAAATCTTTCTGGATCTTCTTTTTCGTTTTCTCAAACAAATCTTTTTTTTCGGCACCTTTAACCTGCCAACTTTTAAATGGAAGTCTGTACGAAATATGAAGTAAATACTCAAAAGACCTGATCCAGGCATGAAGCGATGAAAGACCTAATCTCATATTTTTTTCCTTAATATTTCGCTGGAAAACATCTGGGGTATTCATTTGTTTTGGTGTAACACCACAAATAAAACAAGTCTGACAATAGTTTGTATCTGACAAGGTATTAATAGCGCTCCCATCCAACATGGTAAAGAGCATGTTGTAATTTATAGTAACTTTATTTCAATTGCATAAAAGTTGAAATTCTGTTAGATTACAAATGCTTTCTCTAATAATTCTTTCTTCTTCAGTAACAGTTTTTGTTTCGTTTACAAAAATAAATTTTATTGGTCTACAGAAAAATGTAGAGGAAGGATGAGGATTGGACCATAACACTTTGTTTGTTTTACTGATTAATTCTAACATATATTCGTCGGTCATGTTTTCTTCACTAAATTTTTGCTTGTATGTACTATGTCCAGAAGATCCATCGAAACCATATTTACAGGTTAAATTTAAAAATATATTATCTTTTAAGTCTAAATTTTCGAAAATTATTTTTATTATACTTTTTGATGTTGTATTGAACAACTCTTGCAAGTTAACTTCACCGTGAATTTCGGAAACAGTTATATTTTTAGGTAAAATGTCATTCCTGAATTGTCTAATTTTGTAAAGGCTCGGGAAGCAATTTTCATGTAATGAGTTTACTACAGATCGCAAGGTATTATACTTTCTTTCGGAAAGATCCAAATCCAAATATACTGCAAGTGCCTGTTGTGTAGTCAGAATTTTGCATCTTTTTTCGATTCGTGACATACGTTCTGACTCCTCAACAGCAAAGGATAGTTCCTCCAATGTATGATCTACAACCAAATGCTTTACACGTTTCCTTTTTGTTTTTGTGTTGCATTCAGTAAAGGCAAGTTGAGGTCGACCGCGTCTACATCCTGGAACAGCTAGGGGATCTTCTCTATTTTGATTCAATTTCTTACAGTGAATTAGGGACTTAAAGTTCAGCTTGAAGCTATATTTTATTATTTTCATAAAATACCTTTTCTTCCTTGACGCTTTTTGCCAAAGAGCATTGGTTCGTAAACAAAAAAAGTGCGCCATTTTCCGTATTTCGTCCAGTAAATAATCAGGAATATCCCTTATATTTAAAACATTCAATATTTTGTTAAATATTTCATTTTCCTTTAGGTTAGTTTCCGCCGACATCCATGCTTCGAAAAGATCGTTATTTTTAATGGGTACACCACCTTAAAAAATTATAAAAAAATACTTAGCGCAACGCTGCGCAACCTAAAACCTGTACTAAATTAAAGGAAATACTTTAATTGTTTATAAAGTAAAAAGAGCTAAATTAGTATTTTTTGGCATTTTTAGAAATTTTCTTTTGAAATTAACGTACTAATTTTTTTGACATCCTGCAAAACAATTTGTTTTAACAATTATCACCATTTTTTTCTAAAAAAAAATATACAAATACCTTCATTAATGCTTGCCATATTAAAATAAAGTAGTACTCTTAAACACAATAACTGTTTAAACGACAAAAATGCCCATCGAACACTGATAAGTTTCTTGGTGTTATTTTGGTTTTGTTCGGAATACCTATTTTGAATTAATTATATTAGTCCAAGCAAATTAGTATGTAACATATAAATATGATTTTTGGATACACCAATCTTTACTATTTACTACCAAATAGCAAATAAACATTTTTTTGACATGTGTAATTTTGATTTTTGCCGCATATCGTAGCACTGTGCGCCGGTGGATTGTTATTATTGGGATTTTTTGATGCAACGCGATGGCAGGCTACAAGTTGATAGTCTTTTAAATCCTTTACTTGCATTTCTTTAAAGATATCCAACATTTTGTTACGTAAATCCTCGTCATCCGTTTTTGGAACACCAAAAACTCTAAGGTTAAGGGATCTTGATACCTGCTCCTGAGTATCCAAGGCCTGAACAAATTTACAATTTGCACTTTTTAGATCCAAAACTTCCCTTTTCAACTCGCGGACGGTTTGCTCCTGCCTTTTAAGTCTCTCCTCGAATTTTGCCATGATTTTTTGGGAGACTTTATCCGCGATTTCTTGAAGAAAGTCGTCAGTAAATATTGCCTTGATGTTTTCAAGATCAGATCTTGACAGAACCATTGTAACCTCACTTTTGTTTGGATTGGAAAAATGCAAATCATTTCTAGGATATGAAGTATGTTTTTATAATTTTTACTTTAACACGTTCAGAAACTGTGATTTCACACGTCAACTATCTTTTGCACAAAAAACTATTTTTGCAGTTAAAAAAAAACTTGATTTTTAGCAGCTACTTAATAACGCGTTCATTTACTCACGCAGCGCCATCTACTACTGTTTCCGTTTCCAAGAAAAATAGGACAATATAGAAATTATGTTTGATCGTTAAAAAAAGGAAACGTCGTTGGACCGAACGGAAGACAGCATCTTAAACTACGCCCAAACATCCGTCATTTTACCAACAATTTATCGTCTATTTCTAACTTTTACGAATTACAGGGGATTCAATGAAGATAACTTTAAGGTTGCCTTCACCATTTCGTCAAGAATATTCGAAATTTTTGACACCTAAATTCCATAGCACCCGAAATATAAATTTTTAAATAACGTCACAAATTTACCTACTTTTTGGCCAATATCTTCGTGTTTTTTCTAACGCCAGAATATAGGCAACCAGTTTCAAATAAGTGGTTGCCTATATTCAAACGTCACTATTTAAAAAATCTGGCTTGGTTCCTGTACGAATTAGTGTCTGTAGTCGGTGTCGGTAAAAAGGTTATATATAAAACCGGTTAATCGGTTCTTCTTACCTTTTCGATGCAGTATTCGAAGACACATATTTTTTATATGAACACCTTTAACCTAAATTCCATAGCAACCGAAATATAAATTTTTAAAATATAATAACGTCTCAAATTTACCCACTTTTTAGCCAATATCTTTGTGTTCTTTTTTACACCAGAATATAGGCAACCAATTTCAAATAAGTGGTTGCCTATATTCAAGCGTCACTATTTAAAAAATCTGGCTTGGTTCCTGTAGAAATTAGTGTCGGTATCGGTAAAAAGTATAAAGACCAGTTAACCTTTTCGATACAGCATTCAAAAACACATATTTTCCATATGAACACTTTTCACTTAAATTCCATAGCAACCTAAATATAAATTTTAAAAATATAATAACGTCACAAATTTACCTACTTTTTACCCAATATCTTCGTGTTCTTTCTAACGCCAGAATATAGGCAACCAATATCAAATAAATGGTTGCCTATATTCAGTCGGCACTATTTAAAAAATCAGGGTTGGTTCCTGTACTAATTATTGTCTTTAGTCGGTGTCGGTAAAAAGGTTATATATAAAACCGGTTAACTGGTTAAGGGGATTTATCAGTGAGACGAGATTCCGACGGCGTGCCTTTCTAGCAAAGGCAAGCTACTATTCGTTCTCTGTCTAGGCACCGCCCACCGGTTCGATTTTAGTTGTGCGAATACAACACTGCATTTTACGTTGCGCCGCCGGACCAAGATCGGTAAAAGAGTAGGTTGCCTAACTTCTACGGTCACCGACCGTGTGACGTCATCTGTGTGCAAACTCAAAATGCGTTGCCTATATATACGTTATATGAATGGCACTAATTTGTAGAATTTAAAACTGTTGCTCCTTTATAAATATTTTTTTTTTGGTAAAGTGGGAAAGGAATATGTTGGTTGACCTATTTTATTACAAATATGTAAAATAAATTACTTTATTTGAATTCAATAAAATGTTTTTTAAGTGACTGTTCCATTACTATTTAAGTGCACTTAAATAGTACCGCTATCCGTTTGTAAATGACTAGGGTATTTAAGTGTTATTCTTAGCTTTCAGCAATTTAGTAAAATGAAATAAGAATAGTATTAATTAATTAATTAATATAATAAAAATTTTATAATAAAATTTGTGTATATGTGTACAACCGTGTACAACCAATGCGTTTTTTGCAGGAATATTAAGTACTAACCTACTAAAAAACATACAAAATATAAAGTATTAAGCTAAAATAAATAAATAAACGCTTTATTTACGGCAAAAACTATTTTACAATGGCAATACTCATTAATTAATTTTTCTTGTCAACTACTTTTTGAAGACTAGAAAGTTTTTCTCAAAAAAGTCCAAATCATCACAAATGCATTGGAAGGTTCGCATAATATAGAAATAGGATTATTCATTCATACCATAGTTTGTTCGATGATATTCTAAATAGATTATTTTGACGGGTAACATGACTAGGTATATGTGAAAATTTACTAATTACAGAAGCTCACGACTGTTAATAAGTCTATTAACTGCTTTAAACAAAATACATATATCATACTGTAGTCTTCAAGGTAGGCAACTTTAGCAACCTATACAAAGTATCATAATCAATATCCTCATATCTAATTCCTATTTTAAAATTGACAAATCTTAAAAGGTTTCTTTGAACTTTTTCTAGGCCTTCAATATAAATATTATAGTTTGGGCACTAAAATGCACAAGCATACTCTAAACCCGACTCTACAAAACTACAATATAGTAATTTAAAACAATTTAAGTCATAAGAATCATATAGTGCTCGGGAACAAAACCCAACTTCAAAGCCTTTGTTCTAAAGCAAAAGTATAACAATTTAAAAAATATGTAGATATTATTAAAAAGTAAAACTTTAGATGCTAAAAGTTAAAGACAAAAATATTTTTTATTCTGGAAGTCAGGCTAGTTAGTGGTTTTCCTAATTTTTTTTGCCATTTTTCGTTGCTCACTAGACAAGTCTTCATTATTTTTTCTCTTAACAGATGCTGATGCCTTTTTCTTCTCGTTTAAATATTTAATGCGAACAAATATTCTTTGCCGAGCAAATGCATTAACTAAGTCTGCAGGAACATATTTTACCTGTTTTGAAATATAAGCTGAGGTCTGCTCAATAATATTTTTCCTGCAAGAAAAAGTTTCTTTGTGATACTTCTTAAAATAGCCCTCCATCACTAACACTTGTTTGGTCCAGTTCTCCGATGGTTCTGTCAATCCACCAAATGATAGCTGTTGCACCCAAGAGGGCATGGAATATGTATGTAGATTTAGATTTGTCATTTGATTTGTTTCGTATGTATATTTTCCAAGAGTTGGATGCTTTTCTCGGTATTTTTTGGCCAGATACCCAGCAATATATTCTAGTCCATCCTTTTCTGTCATAGTTGATGATCCTGGCGATTGGTCGATAGATGAGCTGGAGCTAGACGACAATGTTATACTGGAACCGTGACTGGAATTATCACCTCCTAGAGTCTCCTGTAGAGCTGGATCGACAATATCACACTTAATATGTGCTCTTTTTATAGCTGTGGATACTAAAAATTCATTTTCCTCTATATCGACGTTAGTGCGTTTCTGCACTAGCCCAGGATTTTTTCCTAAAAGGATCATTCTAATTCTGTACAATGCATTCAACGGTGAAGGATGATCATGTAATCCTCCTCGTGTTCGTATCTGAAACAAAATATGCAACATAATAATTTTAAAACAATAAACACTGAAGGATTATTATTAATCGAGATAATATTTTATGATTAAGAATACAAGTTTTTTACCCATTATGATACAAAAGCTTACCTGGGAAAACATGTTCTCTAAACAGTCCTGGTTTAGTCTGTGTGTCAATATATATTTAATTTCATACTTTGCTGATAAATCCTGGAATAATGATTGCAAGGATGAAGTGGAAATATACACACCCTTTTGAAAAATTTGCAGAGCAGTTTTATTGCAGCACCTCATTGTGAGAACAGTGTCTTTTACTTTGTTCAAAATGTCATTTTGCTCTTCAAGGCGATTTAATCCATAAGCACTTCGAGTAGGAACAGATGCATATGGAACATATGAGTTAAATATATCAAACCATGTAGCAATAAGTTCCACAAAATTTGATACATCTTCTGCTGATTTTTTATCCTCCCCAGGTAGGTAACGTTTCAATGCGGTAGCTGTGGTGTTTGAAAAAATTTGTGCTGCCATTGCCACATTTTGTCTTTGTGTTTTTTCACAAGTTATATGATTTACTGATAGCTTGTGACATGAACTAATTTCAAAAGTTGTGCTCTCACTAAGAGCTTGAATTGGTTTTTTCGTAATAATAGTTCCATCTTTCAATTTAAACCCAGAGTCAATCAGCCAATTTCTTATCAGCTTTAAAAGATGAGGAACATCGGCCAAAAAGTAAATTTTTTCATTTGAAATAGGATTCAAGTAATACGTTTTAGTTATATCTATATACAGTTCTTTCCACAAACCCATATTTCCACCTCCACAGTCTGAAACACAGGCAACAACAATATAATTGATTTTTCCTAGTTCGAAAAGCAGCTCGTCCAAAATAGCTTTTGTAATTTTTGTATCAAAATCAATGAAAACTGGTTGCTTCCATGGATCACATAAGCCCCTAGCCATAACTACTTGCATATATTTGTGTTCTCCTACTATTTCATCTCTTTTTTGGTCATATTCATATGTGGAACAAACTTTGACTTCATCGAATGAAAGCACCGTTAACCTTTGCATTTGTGTTTTTGATTGCCCACAAGTATCCATTATACGTAACATATCTTTTAGCATCCCATTTCTTAAATCAAGATTGCTAGCCCATCTCTGTAACGTGGAAATACCAGGTAATGGATATTTTAACTTCTGCTTAACGTAGATGTATCCCCGCTTCCCAAAATATCGCAGAGTAAATGCTTTTGATATTTCTTCCTCATTCCATCTTGGCTTTTTCTTTTTATTTCTCAAAACTTGAATTTGATTGGGGGTTAAAAATTCAGAAAGAGTATTATTCACATATAAATTAATTTTTTTTTCAATTTCTTCATTGTCTTTCTGCAGGACCGAATTTCTCAAATTGCTTTCTGAAATTACTGCCTTATAGTTTTCTATTTGTTTCTTTGCTTCATTATGTTCCGCCAGTAAATTATCATACAAACGTTGCAGTTTTTCATGGTCACTCTCACTGCTGCTTCCAGGCAAGTCTTGCACTGTCTCTCTGGTTAAAATTGACGTAGTTATTTGTGATTCTTCAAGAATCTTCTTCACAACTTTAATGCGTTCTTTCTCTTGCACTCTGTGTTCTCTTTTACTGGGTTCAGAAGACTGGTCGTTTGGTAGTAAATTAACTGATGGTACAGCTGAAAAAAAAACAAAATAGGTAATCTCCAAATAGATATTTTGGCCAGACTTGTACTGAATTACTCAAATTTAATGCTGTTATTGTCTGGGAATGTCCCCTCTGAACTGATAAATTTAATTTTGTAGACACTGCAAGCTCAGGTCCACATTATTCGCAACCTTTAGAGTTCCTAGTCAATTCTGGCTTAGTTTATGCAATAATAACAAATTATCATAATAAAATTACCTTGTTTTTTTAATCTCTTGGGCATAACACCCATTAATTTTGCTTGTACAGCGTCCTCATAATCTTCATTCAAAAAATGCTTAGAACATATCCTTTTATGTTTAGGATCAAACTTGTCTTTCCTATGGCATCTTCTTATCCACTCCTTTTCATGTTTTTTATCTGTAGGAAAGGAATGAAAAGAAATCTTTTCACCGTCATTCTTTGCATGCTCACTGTTGCTCTTACATATCGCCACAGAACATATATAACCAGGCATCTAAAAAAAATGAAAATATAATTATTAAAATTTTGTTTTAAATAATTATTTCAAAAATGCACTGAAATTAAATTTATCTAACATAACCTCAAAACCAATATCCCAAATAGGGTAGTTTATAGCAAATGATTAGAAATTACTTTGGCATACTGAAGAATAAATCAGGAAATAAATTTAAAAAATGAAATTTAAATTAAAATTCTATCCAATAACAATGGCTGCTTGAGCATTGACATAAACAAACATGTTTCATCTTAAATATATAGCAGATACTTACATTTGGAGCAGTATTATTGCTTCCTTGACAAATATATTCACTAATAATAGTTCAAATAAATATTTTACACCTCTAAAATAGTCTAATTTCGATTAAAATAACAAAATAAGCACCACATGAACAAGATTTAACGCACAAGTCCCATTAATCGAATGACAGGCTGCAGTCCTCTGCACACAGATGACGTAAAAATTCCCCTCTGCCGTCTGGGACCACCTGCGAAGTTAGGCAACCTACTCTTTTACCGATCTTGCCGCCGGACTGCCAACTGCCACGTCGGCGTCGCAGTCACCGTCGGTCGGGCCGTCGACAAGCAATTTATGTGTGCTTGGAGACGGACAGCATCAGCAGTCAGGCATAATATGAAAAACTCAAATGAAAAGAAGAAAAAAGTAAAATAATTAATCCCAGGAGAACGGGAAGAGCTACTGGGTCGAAATTTTTGTGGTAGGTGCGTCTCATGGGGGGCTACCTTTGACCATATGGGGGACCGGGTCTCTAATTTAAAGGTTTTTTTTGGAAAACCCCGTTGCATCGGGGGGAGGAATTGTGCCCCCACCTCCCCGGATACCCAAAAATGTTGAAAAGAATGGGAAGAAATTGAAAAAAAGTAAAACATTGTTCGGAAACTTATAAAGTATAAAAAACGAAATAAGAAAGAAAATAATAAAAAAAAGGAAAGTTAGACACGCGGTTTTAGGCGAAAAAAGGGCGAAGGAGTTCTGCTACGAGGTCGAGGACGGCAAAAAGGGGGAGAAAAAATGCTTTATGAAAAAATTAAAGTTTAAATGGGAAAAAAATTGGAAAAAAAACTTTAAAAATTGTTCCGAACCTTAATAAAAGTATTATAAAACGAAATCTGAAAAAATATATATAAAAAAAAACTTGGAGAAATGCGGTTTTCGGCGAAAAACTGCAAAGACGTTCAGGTCGGGGATGGCAAAAATGGAAAGAAAAAAAATGATGTATTAAAAAAAATAAAAAAAAAGTGTCGAAACCGGGAGCAAAACTCGGAAAAAGCTAAAAAAATAATAAAAACTCAATTCCCAATATATTTCAGAAGTTTCACTTTAGTTGTGTGCTTCTAAAGCTGAGACGCATAATTTTTTTAATGAGTTTACCTTTTATAACTTTTAGATACGGATGCTAGTCATTTATTTACTGATATCAAAAAAGAAAGAAAAATAAGAAATTATGTTAGATTTGTAATGATAGGTTTTTAATATAATTATAAAAATTATGCAATTCAAATAAGAAATTGGTACCATTATGTCTTTACAAATAATCTAAAAATATACCTACATATAATATAAATCTATATAATAAATATTTAATTTTGGATCGAGGGGGGTTTCTAATTTTTAAACCTCTTTTAAATCTAGGATCTAGAATTTCTGGAAGACGGTATTAAATAAAAACGTATCAGAAAGGGTTCCATTTTTTCTTTCCAGAACAAATCATCCCTCTTTATCTTCAAAAAATATATATACAGGTGACAATTTGAAAACGAACAGCATTAATATTGCCTCTACCAAGAATTTGGAATGTAAGTATTGGTAGGTACAAAAATTTTTAAACGAAGTGCTATGAGGCGGTGAATACAATCCGTTTTAAAATAATGAGATATTAACTACATTTCATTAATGTGTGAGGTTAAGTAGCACAATTAAAAAAAAAGTAAATACAGTTTATGTAGAATTTCATAAGGAACACAAAAATGGTAAAAGAAATAAGGGTTGCCATTTAAAATTTTAGGGGTAGGTGCTCTGGCAGTCAGGGGGTTGAAAGTAATATGGCAACAAATGCCTTAAAAAATGTCCCCCTTGATATGTAAATGGACGTGTTTTGCCAAATTTTCATACTATCATTGGTAGAGGCAATATTAAATGCTCTTCGCTTTCAAATTATCACCCTGTATATATGTATCAAATAACGTAAAATGGCATTGAAATTTGGAAAATTAATATACAAGCCTATTTACAAAAAAAATGCATAATAATATGTCGTAGGCTTCGAATGCAAGCATAATACGGAAGGGATAAAATTTTTGTATGGAGAATTGGAAAATCTTGGCTTACTCCTTACTCCCTATGTGTCATAGTTCATATATGGCTTGCGTAATAAATGATGAGAAAATGGAATCTATGTTTATAAAATATATAAAGCTATCTAAAAACAAAATGTAAAACATACTTTTAAATTTATGCACATATAGATATAGAAGGTAGTTTGTGGACGTTATTTTGTTTTTCTCCTGTTGTAGTTACCCTCCGATCCGAGCCCCCCCTGTGGTTTGTCTATAAAATAAATGATCTGCATTGGCTCCAGGACGAGAACCGAGTGTCCCTAACTAAAATCCCTTGTCATACAATACAATATCCAGTATTTTAGTGAGTAAAGATTAAGGTAGATGTGTATTGTGCGTAACCTTATCATATAACACACTAACACACAATGCACAACACACTTCTATTTAAATATAATAAAGATATTTGAGAGAGTATAATAGGTGATTAGATAATTATAAAAAAAATGCCAATAAGTTACGTTAGTCGGTATAATAATATAATCTATAAAAGTATTGCATTATTTAACTTATAAGTTGTTCCTACTCGGGAACAGATGGCTAAATGTGATAAGCCCAAGGCCAAAAAAAAAATGGAAGGAAAAAATGTGTCGTAGGCCGATTAAGACATTTTAAATTATTCTAAAATAATGATTGATAATGACTTAAAAACAGTTCATAATACTTCGAAAATTTATCAATGTAGGTATATCACGTTACAACAAACATTTTACAAAATTTTTATTTTCGGAAATAGACCGGACCGTCCGGACCGGTGCCACACCTTGTATATAGCTATTTTTATTCTTTTTAACATATTTTATAATAATATAACAAATATCATACGTTTTCTACAAGAAATCCTAATGGAGTCCATAACAGAAAATACCAATATTGCCTTTTGGTTGCTGTTCTTGTATTTGGTAGAAATAAGTGTGATTTTGTTTTAATTACGATTATGCATTATGTATTGTAGCAAATGTAATTTTTTTCTGCTGAATTGCCTCTTCTGGAGTCAACTTTTCCGCTGTCGAAGGACACTTAACCTCGATTATAGCGTCATCTTGAATAAGTCCATCTGGACTAGCTGCCAAAATGCAATTATCTATATCCACAAACAAACAGCAAGACATTACTTTTTTATTTATGTTGGTTTCGTATTGTGATATAGCTATTGGTTCTTTTCCTGTACCATATCTTGTAGCAGTGCTTCCCATAAATTTGGAATATAAAAAAATTTTCACATTATTCTCATAGCGTTTTTTTTTTAATTTACATACAGCTCCAAAATTGGAGGCTGCCAGTGGAAATCTTCTTTCCTGCATCCACAATGGATTGCCAGACTGCTGCCTCGTGTCCCTTTCCATTGTTAAAATTTGTTCCCCTGACTTTGCAAGTTCTGTTAGAAACACTTTCTCTTTAGTTTTATATTCTTCTGTTAGATCAGGTTCAGCGTTAGCTTCGGGTCCATAATCACTATCTGGAGGATTTCATTTTTTCATTTTGGATCTTCTTATTTTCAGTTTCTCATCAAATCTCTTTGTGTAGGCTTTAGGAGTTACCTGTCCAATAGCCTTTCCTATGGTAAGATGGTAGTCACAACAGCATAAATTAAAATAAATTGCGGCAGCTTCGTATCTGCTCTGATAAGATCCTTTTTTTGCTAAAATTAATTATTTTTCCCCCGACACATTTGCAAATCCCGGAACACCTATCACCTATCACACATATCTCTAACTGTTCTAGAAATATTGACAGTTGACAATCGGCCATTTACCAAGTTTGACCGCCTGTAAACTCTAAACGGCTAAAGATAAAGCAAAATGGTTTGCACTTTTCTATCTTGGTTTTTCATAAGCTATTGTTTGACACTAACTTTTTATTTAACCACGGGTTAAATTTAACCGGAACTTTTTAACATCTGGTTAAATAAATATAAAGTTAGCGTTAAACGATAGCTTATGAAAAACCGAGATAGAAAAGTGCAAACCATTTTGCCCTATCTTTAGCCGTTTAGATTGTACAGGCTGTCAAGCTTGGTAGATGGCCGATTTTCAACTGTGAATATTTCGAAAAACTTAGAGATAGGTATGAACATTTTTCACGAAATGAGTCTAGAATTTTATGCAGAATCTAAATGTGCAATAATATACAAGGCATTCCATAAAAATAAGTAAAAAAAAACGAACGACAGGATTTTATAAAGCACCCTGTATAATTGAAAATATTTTCATAATATGCACCACAACATATCTTACAATTTTTTTATTTAATTTTTTTTTATCTCTATAGTTAAGAGAGATACAGGACTTTGTTACACTAATGGGCCACCTACATCTGGGAAAAGTTTGAGCAGCGGCTACAATATCATTTAGAACAATGTCTACGAAATAAATATTAATACCAAATATTATATTTCTGGAAACTGGTTTCGCCCAGCGAGCGATCGCCCGACCGGCCCAAGGTCAGGTTGTAAACGACAGACACACAGCACGTGGCCTCGCGCCGCTGCCAGCTTTTACCAGAAGAAATAATTCTAAATAAATTCATGTGTTTGCGCGACAAGGGGGCGTGTCGAATCAGCGATTTTGTCTCAAAATCTTTATTCCAGGATTATGGACCAACTATTTGATGGAAAATTTATTTTCTTTTATCAATATGTCTAAATTATGCTCCACTAGAGCCGTATAGACTTATTTTTTTTGTTACTTTTTTCCCCTAATATATTAAAAATTAAAATTAAGATATTTTTTTATCACTGTACTGCCCTAGATACAGTAATTCTAAATGAGTTTTATACTTGGCTGTTTTTCACTATTATGCATATTAACGAAGAAAATCGGGAACGAAAAAAATACTGCCGATGACTCCCCTTAACCGGTTCTTCTTACCTTTTCGATGCAGCATTCAAAAACACATATTTTTGTATGAACACTCCACCTAAATTCCATAGCAACCGAAATATAAAGTTCTAAAATATAAGAACATCACAAATTTACCTACTTTTTAGCCAATATCTTCGTGTTCTTTCTAACACCAGAATACAGGCAACCAATTACAAAAAGCGTCATTATTTAAAAAATCTGGCTTGGTTCCTGTACGAATTAGTGTCTGTAGTCGGTGTCGATAAAAACGTTATATATAAAACCAGTTTACCGGTTAACCGGTTCCTCTTACCTTTTCGATGCAACATTCAAAAACACATATTCTTTGTATGAACACTTTTCACCTAAATTCCATAGCAACGGAAATATAATTTTTTTACACGTTCGCGGACAGTACGAAATCTTGAGGTGGCCTCAGAAATGCAGTATGGTAACTCCAGAACCGGAAGCTAAAAATGTATAAAAATTTTTTGGTGATATAACATAGCCAATTGAAGTGTTCTGAGCTATTTCTGAGTAACTACTGCTATAGCAGTTGTGCCACAGAGCATCAATACATTTTGGGATAAAGGGACAGTAAACTGCTATGGATGTAACTGCCATAACAGTAGTGTGTCTTATTAGAGGTTTTTTCGCTATGCAGGACACTTTACTTCTATATGGCGTTATTATCAATAAATAAAATCGTTAGTAAATTGGACAAAATAATTTATATTTGAAATACATATTGGAACAGCTTATCAAATTGAACAACTCAACAAATTTGTATAGTGAATTGTTAGAAAATAATAGCTTAATTTGAATGATAGCTTTCAAAATATCCGGGGCACAAAGCATCCCTTGCACCACCAAGAAGTTTGAACTTTCTGAGTTATCGCTGCCTGGTTTATACGTAGGGTCTCCATTATATTCACCGTCATCTTGATAGGGGTCGCTAGAATCAGAACCGCCACTAAGACTATCAGGATGAGCATTTTAAAATCATTTACAGGCGTAGACGACTATATCAAAATCGGCCTCTCCTATTGGTCGATTCGCATGGCCATCCGCTCGCTTCGCTCGCTACGGGGGCTCAAGAAAAGCAACCAAGTGCTAACCCAAACTAACCCATGACATACCCAAAATCAAGAAAAAAAACTGTTTAGAAACATAATCTTAAAAAAAAATTAAAAAATGCAGCGGGGGTTTGAACTCGTGCCGTCTAGGTGGGAGCCAACTATCTAAACCTCTCGACCACGAGAGCTCTTGCGACAAATTGATTGCATCACCAAGATATATTGAAATACGAGATGGATCGACCAATAGAAGAGGCCGATTTTGGTTTAGTCGTCTACGCCTGTAAAGGATCTTAAAATGCTGAGGATGATCACTCTGACTCTCAAGTTCATCAAAATAACGTAGAAGTCGTTCTTCTTCTTTGAAGTCCATCTTCGGTTAGTTTGGTTAGCCTTAAAGTATTTACATAAACGTTCCAACTAGCTACATTTTCACAAACAAAAAACATTGTAATGAAAACGATAGAAAGGAACACATTATAATACGAAACATTTGTATTTAGTTATCCTAAAAGTGCCTACATCAACGTAAAATGCCTCATACGTTTTTAGCTAGTTATATTTTTACAAAAAACATTCTGATGAAAATGGTAAAAGGGAACATGATAACACGAAACAAACACAAATACACAAATGTAATTTTATTACTAACCTTGGAAGTAATCCTGTTTGTTTGGATATAAAATCACATTTTACCTTTTCCCGTCAGTAAAATTAGGCATTCAGTAAGGAAACGCGTGCAGGGACACTATATTGACGGTACCACTCACTCTTACAGGCTGATCACTGCTACGGCAGTAAGCATGGCGCCAGCATACCCCACTTCACGTGAATCACGAGTCGTAACGGAAATTTTCATGACTCATCAGGGACAGTGCCGAAGACTTCCAAGCTATATTATGGTACAGTAAGGTTGTAAATACGCGTTACCTTATGAAGAATTTTACTTCACTTGCAGTAACGTCGTTTAGAGGGAATGAAATGTGCACTGCTGTAGCAGTATTGTCCCGCGGCATCAAAGAGGATTTACTGCTATAGCCGTCACTGCGAATGTGTTAAAATAAATATAAATTTTTAAAAAAAGTGGTTGCCTATATTCACGTGGGTGTCGGTAAAAATGTTATATATAAAACCGGTTAATCGGTTCTTCTTACCTTTTCGATACAGAATTTAAAAACATTACAATAATACAATAAAGTATAGTATACAATATATAGAAATGAACTTACCATTTTACAACTTCAAAAATGTATAATTCAACAGCAACTTCTTCTATAATCGTCAACTATGAGCATTATGAAGAAAAGCACTCCACAATAGATTGATACATATATACAATCTATTAAACCAGGTGCTCTATTTAACAATACTCTCATTATACTGCATGCAATCGATCCATAGTATCCAATGGGAGAGGTCCTGTTCTCATTAAAAACATAATGCCGTGTATGATCTTAACAAAAATTGTTTTTTGTTCGATATGAAACCGGTTTCCTCCCTCATTGTTTTCCCTATCCAAGTCCTCGACCTCTACGTTCGCTGCGGCTATCGCTTCGGCTTGGATACGCCGTACGTCGTCGGCGTCGAATGCGATGCCCAGAGCGACCAATGTTAGCCCCGGTTTGCAGCGTGTCAAAATCTGCTGTACGACTTCTAAACATCTATTTATCGAGTCCCCATAATTTAACCCCCTGTGTAAATAATCCTTGTTTAAATAGTGTGTGTACTGATGCCACAACCGAGGAACTTGCGCCAGATCTTCTTCAGTCATGATCGCGCATATGGTCGCGAATAGGCGCCTTAGTCTGCACGGCATTTTTCTGACAGACGCCTCTGCCATACAGCGATCATATTCGAGTACGTTCCTTAGCAAGTTCCTGCGATCACACGCGGTTTTATAATCGGGACATAGCTCGCCGTCCACGATTAGCAAATATCGAAAGAGGTCGGTCCTCGGACGTGCAGAAGCAAAATACGCAAATAGAATTTCTCTATTTGCGTATCATTCGGACTGACCTCGTATACTGTTCCGATAATTTTGCTAATCATTTGACGGGGAACCCAAGTGGCATCCCTGCATCTCCAGGAATAGTACTCTGGTATTTATAATAAATCTCGTGCAGCACGAGCGTTGGCATTCAGCGAACAGAAGGCTTCCAATTTGGAGGGTTTATTCAAAGCGGCTTGAAACTGTTCGATATCGTCATGCTCGTGGAACATAATGTCACGGAAGCCAGGCAAATGTACGGGTAAAAACGTGACCCCGTGACTTCTTTCGTGCATTTTGAATTCGAACAGCCGCTAAAACGCTTCTACTGAAGTTACGTACCGTCAATCGAGATACCGCTGCACCTCGTCAAGTTCGTTACGAGTTTCATTCTCAACGTCAACTCTGATGGAGTCGACGCCTTTGACCAAATATTTATGAAGATACTTCATCGTTTTGATGGAACCTACCACCTCAAAGTTGAGATGGTAATTATATTTGGCCAAAAAATATGGATTGTATGGAACAATGCGTGTATTATCTATTACCAAGTTGCGATTCATTAGTTGTACCGTCCTTCCGTCCCTCGATCTTTTATAAATAGGCCTGGAGTTACTGCCCCGATTTATATCGTTTGAGGCGCGAAATTTTTAAGAAAATTGAAACGACACTTTCCGTCAACGATACAGGTAGCCTCAATTGGGCGGATCGCGCACTGATTGTGCACCTGATGCCGCCTGGCTCGTAGGTACAACTCTGCTTGAGTGGTGGGGTCCGGAATGTAGGCACACACTATGCCATCGACGTCTGCATCATCCAAAATCTTATCATCGTGCCTAAATGTAATTAAAATATGTGCATGCGGCAATCCCCGCTTTTGGAACTCGATGACATAGTGGTAATTTAGAACCACTCCACAGAGTTGTTTTTGGACAATGTCGTTCAAAAATTCCTTCAATTTTGCACTGAACACCCGACAAACTAAATCGGGACGGTTTTGCCATACCTGTTGAGGCTGTAAATTTTGAGAAATTTCAGGCCATGTCGGATTACATGTAAACGTTATTAGGTCCGGTTTACCAAAGCGAGCATCATCTGAATATCTTCTTTCAAGATTTCGTTCACCGCCCTGAAATGAAATAGGCAAAGTTACTGGACGGCCGACCCGAGCGAAATTCGGGTCGACGTCGTTGTTGTCCAATAAAAAGTGGATACCACCTTCACCCTCGTCGGCTACTATTGCCACCCTACGTCTATTGTATCGTGCAACAGATTCCTCGGCCGCTAAACGGAACTTTTGTTGGGGTTGTCGTATATACCACAAAGTGTCAGCTTCCGCTTTACACCACGCGTCAACTATGTATTGCTGAAAAAGTTTCTGACCGTAACGTATAATACTAAAACCGTCTCTATTTTGCAACCTAAACCTATAATATTGGCGGCATGTGACTGTATTTCCAGTAAAAACTGTTTTTACATGTAAAGGTCGACCCACATCACCGCCAGGAAACAGTAAGGCCTTTTTCAGACGAAGCGGGTTCATCCCGCGCCCGTATCTTTGCGCGGGTTTGCCCGCGCCCGCTGTAGCTTGCAGACAGCCCACATTTTTTAAGAGTGACCCGCGTTCTTTTTAGTCACCAGTGTTGTATTTTCGTTAATCCAGTATGGATCGATACAGAATTCGTCTCCTTTATCTCTTGTATTTACGCAAAAAGAAGAGAAATAGTAGACGTGTACTCTGGATTCATCCATTGATTGCTGACAGAACTAAGTTTGGAGCATTTTACACCCTATTTAACGAGCTCAGGAGAGATAGTTTAAAAATTTTTAACTACTTTCGTATGTCAGTAACAACCTTTGACGAACTGCTTTACAAATTGCATGATAACTTACTTCGACAGGACACTAAGATGAGGGATTCCATTAAACCAGTGGAGCGGCTTGCTGTGGCCATAAGGTAAAGTGAAACAATTTATTATTTAGTAGTAACTGCTTTATTGTTTCATTATTTCGTTTCAATGCTTAGGGGTATTAGATTAGAAATGATTAACAGAGGAATTTGAAAAACTTATATCGAGAATAGAACTTTCTTCTGATATATCGGAATATACCGAAGGATCTGGTGACTGAGCATTTAGTGATACTAATGTCTGTTGTGTTGCTGGCTACGACGTATTTATGACATTATTTTAGGTCGATGCCAACTGAACATTTTGTAACATATTTGGTGCCTGAGACGTTAATGTGTACGGCCTACTTGATAGGTGACTCCAGTTTGAAAAATTGGTTTGACGTGGAACTGGTGCTTGCTGAGATCGAAAATGGGCATCACTTGTCTGCGAGAGCAAAATGGGAGATTTTGCCGTACGGTTCCTTTTAATATCCTGGATAACATTCAGTACAAAAGACTGAAACTGCAAAGTCTCATCTTCACTGAAGTCTTTTAGTGATGGAAGGACTCCTTTAACAAATGATAAATGGCGGTCTTCTTTTTTTGATAATTCATCGAGGATTTCTCTTTCAAGATCTATTTTTTTCCTTTTCGGTGCCACTTTAGGTGCCATACTTGAGGATGGTTGTTTTGTGGTAGTTTCTGCAGTACCATTTGGGTTTTTTTTGTCAGTCGCAGCGCTTGTCGATGGACCTTCACTACTCCAGCTGTCGTCATTTTCTCTTCTCTCGTTTTCCAGGCTCTCAGGGTTATTATCAACATCAAAGCTTGACTCAGTTTCCCTGGTGACTAAAGTAGACTTTAAGAAAGAGAGTTGCTCGGAAAAAATGTACTTTTTGCATGTCTTAGCTGCTGAACCGCTCTTTCCTTTCAATTTTTTCAGTGATTTTAAGTACTTATCTTTAATATTTTTCCACTTCTTGATTAGCAGTTTTCCTGAAACAAAAGAAAGAATTTTTGTTATACCTAATATGATATACACACTTAAAATCACTGTTTTTGTTTATTTCGAATTGTGCAGCTTAAAAATTGGAATATTAATAAAAAAGTAATAAATCATAAATTTTAATCAAAAATTATTGGAAGTGGCGGAATTTTGTACCGGGAGTTTATATATTTTTTTATTGCAGTTACCTAGCTAGTGGAAACACTTTCACAGATTTATCCTACAGGTACAGAATTGGTATCTCTACTATTTCGGGAATTGTCAAAAGCGTCTGTACCAGCATTTGGACTGTAATGAAAAATTAATGCATTCTACAGCTAACAACCGAAAAACTGAAAGAGATTGCCGATGAGTTTGAAAAGAGGGCCAACTTCCCGCACTGTTTCGGTTGCGTTGATGGGAAACACATTCGAGTGATCAAACCTGAGCACACTGGATCACTGTGCTTTAACTACAAGGAATAATTTTCTATTGTTTTGATGGCGGTAGCTGACAGTCAATATCGATTTTTTTATGTAGATATTGGCTCCTATGGAAAAGAAAGTGACCCTACTATATTCAGTAACTCATCTTTTTGGAGGGCAATTACGAGCAGAAAGCTAAATCCACCGAATCCCGAACCTTTACCAAATGACCAACAAGTTATTATTCCATACGTTTTAGTAGGCGATGAGGCTTTTGGTTTGCATTATCATCTAATGCGCCCCTTTGGAGGAAAAATGTTAAGTGTCAAAAAACGTATATACAATTACCGTTTGTGCAGAGCGAGAAGGTTCGTAGAGTGTACCTTCGGTATTCTTTCAAATAAATCGGCCACTTAATGTATCTTTGGAGATGGCAACATTAATCACTCAGGCATGCTGCGTGCTCCATAATTTCATTAGGGACAGAGATGGCTACGTATTCGAAGATACTTTCACTATCACAGGATTCCAAGATAGCCCTGACCAACCGCAAATGCAACGTGGGAACTTGCAAGCGAAAGATGTACGTGAAAATTTTGCTGAATACTTCATGAGTAACGAAGGATCAGTACCATGGCAAATGAACAAGATATAAATACCTACCTACATATAAATGTTTCATTACTTCACGCTGTTATTAGACCGAAATAAACATACTAAAAAAGTTTACCTGTATATATTGCTATAATATACCTACTACATACCTAATCATTTCACTTTAATTTGATTTGAAACTAGGACAACATTGAAAACCCTTAAACAAGATATGGAATGTTGAAGTCTACAACTTTCTTAAACGGATACTTAAAGTTCAAATGATTTTTAAAACTTGCATGCCCCTTAGAATATTTTGATGTCTTTAATGCTAATAATAATATAAAAAATTATAACTTACCATATTTGTTTTTATCTAAATCTGAAAAGTTTTCAAATTCTGAATTTAAAGCCATGCATATTTCTCTCCACGCTTCTGTTGTGCAAGTTCTTGATTTATATGCTTCTAGTGACTTATCCCACAGGGTCGGTCGTTCTTGAACTAAGGATATTAACAATTCCGGGTCAATCTCTCCATCCATGTTTATCAAAGGACGGCCCAGTGTCTAAATGAAACTAAAACCTACAAATAAACAGATAGGCGCGGGCCGATCTCCGCGACGTGTGAAGACACGCATTTATTCGTATGTATCATACATACAAACGCGGGTGCGAGTGGCGTGCGCGGACTGAAGGGGACCCGCGTGCATTTTGTCCGCGTACGGGTGTCGCCCGCGACTCGCTTCGTGTGAAACATTCCATTAAAAATAATAGTCGTTAGTTTGAGCGGACCCGCGCAAAGATGCGGGCGCGGGATGAACCCGCTTCGTCTGAAAGAGGCCTAAGGGATACACCATAGGATCAGCGAGCCTATTTAAATTGTCGATCTTAGGCTACGTGCAGGGTGACGCGTCAAGCAGCGAGGAAAGCAGAGCGGCGAAACCGAACGACTATATTTAGGTTGCAATGTGCATAGTGTACAAGCGCTTGTAGAAGGATGTACACTCGTTTGGTTTCGCCGCTCTGCTTTCCTCGCTGCTTGACGCGTCACCCTGCACGTAGCCTTATGGTGACGCACCCCTGCTACGCCATCCGACTTAGGATGAAGCATCAAATCAACAGGAAATGGGAGTTCCGCTCCCACAAAAATTGCAGCGATATCGCTACGACTTTCCGGCAAGTTGAAATTTCGTCTAAGTCGGTTCATATTATCGACGAATCCCACATACACGTGATCCACAAGCGCACCCCTTAGCCGTCTCGATCTTCGCATCTCCTCCAACTGTTCACCCATCGTTCTATAAGCCTGCATATATAGATTGACGCGTCGCAAAATATTTTCATCTAAATGAAAAAGATTTACATCGACGCACGATGCAGTTCTATGAGCCATGGCATCCGCTACGTCCAGAAAATAATAATGATTTAGCCGCGGTGCCACTAAATCTTGCGAATCCGGGACCCCATTGAAATAATGATAAATTTGGTCGGTGATAGCAAAACACCGACCGGTATTGAAGAAAGTATCGCTCCCTGGAATTGACGTTTTAAAGGAGGCCATTGCAAATAGACCGTTTATGTAACGAATTTTTTCACGGAATTGATTGCATAAGTCTCCCTGACCAGTAAATAAGTCAATCAATTCTTGTGGAGTGGCAGTTAGTTGAGGCAATGCGACATCACCGTTTTTGCAACAAATGCGACGGGAGCCGAAAACTCTTGGAAATTCGTTGGCGAAAAATTTCGCTTCGCAGCGAACGCAACGCTCTATCAAATTACCAAGAGAAAACGGTGCCCGACACATTTGTTCCGAATTAGCGTGCGTTGCGTTTACGGCATGCTTCCACGTACGTTTTCTAGCAATATTGTCACCGTAAACACGTCTCGGCGGCTCTACCTGTCCAAGCACAATATCACCATTGACCGCTTCATCTATGTTCCCAGCGATATTCGCATTTACAAGCTGAGACGCAACATTCGGTATCAGCACCGTCGATGAATGCACAGAAACATTTGAATTTGGATCTACTCCAGATCTTCCAGTCATAGACGCAGAGACGGTATTGTCTATCGTCGGAAGACGTAGAATATTTACGAACAATCGTCGCTGACCCTCTAATACGTTATTAGTAGCTATTTGCTGAGAAGATTCTTGGGACGATAACTGGCAACGGCGATTTAATGTCGAAACGACGTTAACAGTTTCAGATTGGGAAATACGATGTAAAAGTACACGTAATTGAGGCAACTCAGCTAACAGTTGTTGCGAACATTGCGAAAGAACTTTATATTTCCTCCTTTTCGTTGCCGCAGTTAGCTTGCAACAAGTACTACGGTGACTTACGTCACTCCCTTGACTGCAATTTAGTTCTGATAGCTGAGAAACAGTAACAGGCACATCAGTATTACTTAATAAAACTTGCAAAATCCCTATTAACAATAGGAACATTAGAAAAAGATGCGCCGCCACAAGTGGAAGCTACGCCTTTCGTCATGTTCGCATTAATTTTGACCATAATTGAATCACACTAACCTTTTCAATGTAGCAGAAATCTCTGAAGTATAATCCCTATTTGTCACAATGATTTCACGAAACACACGGACCGAAAAACGAATAAAAAACACGGAAAAATATGGATCGAAACCGGAACATATGACAAATAAAAATAAACTGACGCTACCGTCAAAACAATTGAGAATAGAGAAATTAGCCGCTGCCATAGCAACCAAAATCAAAGCACATACGATGAAGAAATGTTATGTTACACATGACTAATTTGACCAGTAATTATATAGACATATAAATAAAATAAAATCTTAACATACTGGACGATACAATGAAATATAATTTCTTTTACAACAAATAAACAGAAAAGATAAAAATTTCGCATTTCAAAGCCTACGTGATGTACTATTTCCCATATGTTTAAAAATAAAGAACAAATTCAAATATTTCCGCATATATGTTTTACACAAATATATTTACAAATATCTAGAGAACAAAAATAGGTAGAAAAAATTCGTTTGTGCAAAAAAGTGTAGATAATTTAAAATTTACTAAAATATAATAAGAAAGTTATTTCGAATAAATCGTTAATGGAACACAAATTGTTGGTTTCCTTTTGTATTTCATTAATTTTTTCTCTCTTACTATAAACTACACAGAAACGATTATTGGACATTTTTTATAGAATTTTAAAGTGAAAACTTCTTTAGGCACACTTAGCAATTTATTTTGTAGGAGTTGAATGAGACGTCACGCCACGCGGCGTCACATCACGCTTATGCATGTTCCCGTATGCATTTTTACGTTTCCTATTCGGCTAGCGCAACCGAGTGCGCTAATCGTATAGGAAACGGATGCGAAATCTGCATCTCCGTTCCCTAAGTGGTTTACGCATCTAATCGCGCCATGTCTTCGCGATGCAATCAATTTGCGGCAAGAGCTCTCGTGGTCGAGAGGTCTAGATGGTTAGGTCTCAATTCGGCGGCCCGGGTTCAAACCCCGTTTCTTTTTTTATTTTTTTCAGGTTAAGTTTCTAATCAGTTTTTTTTTCTTGATTTTGGGTATGTCTTGGGTTTGGGTTAACCCCTGGTTAGTTTCCTTTTCTTGAACCCCGTAGCGAGCGAAGTGAGCGGAAGGCCATGCGAAAAGTGAAATATTATATAACATCGTATTCAGTGCCATAACCCCATAACGGAGATATCCGTTTCCTACACGACTAGCGCACTCGGGTGCGCTAGCCGAATAGGAAACGGCAATATGCTTCCCGTATAGGTAAAGGCATGAAATTTTTAGAGGATGCAGCCGGGGTAAAAAGAAGATCCTGGCCAAAAACAAGACCCCCCCCCCCCCCCCCCGTTTGACCAGAAGAGGAGGCAGAAAAAAGAAAAACCGAATGACTTACGGGGTCGAAAATTTTATGTTAGGTGCGCCCCATGGGAGGCCACTTTAGACCATATGGGGAGAACCGAAACTCTAATTTAAGCGGGGATTTTGGGGGAAAAACCGTTTTCGGCCATATCTCTGCAACCAAGGTTCTAATCGAAATTCTGACAAACAATGACAAGGGCACAATAAGTATTTCGAACTTCAAATACGCTGAAACGATACGTAAAATGTACAAAATTCAAGAAAAATGACTGCGATGTCAGTGCCACTTGTAACAATGGTGTTACCTAACAACGTATTTTAAGAAAATAATACATACAGATGGTTTAAAACTATACAAGAATATATAGTACAGAAAAATCGTACTACCTTCTCGATGCGAAAATCGAACTCAGCGCATCCAAAACCCTCCTTCTAGAGCATTTCAATTGAAAAACGTCATCCACCACTAATAAATATCTACAATTTGATTTACGGTTCCTTCACCATTTTGACAAGAAGATCCGAAATTCTTGACACCTAAATTCCATAGCACCCGAAATATAAATTTTTAAAATATAACAATTTTACCTACTTTTGGCCAATATCTTCGTGTTGTTTCCAACGCCAGAATATAGGCAACAAATTTGAAATAAGTAGTTGCCTATATTCAAGCGTCACTATTTAAAAAATTTGGCCTGTTTTCTGTAGGAATTAGTGTCTGCAGTTGGTGCCGGTAAAAAGGTTATATATAAAGCCGGTTAACCGATTCTTCTTACCTTTTAGATGCAGCATTCAAAAACTTTGTATGAACACTTCACCCAAATTCCATAGCAACCGAAATATAAATTTTTCAAGCGTCACTATTTCAAAAATCTGGCTTGGATTCTGTACGAATTAGTGTTTGTAGTCAGTGTCGGTAAAAAGGTTACATATAAAACCGGTTAACCGGTTCTTCTTACCTTTTCGATGCAACATTCAAAAACACATATTTTTTTAGGAACACTTCACCTAAATTCCATAGCAACCGAAATATAAATTTTTGAAATATAATAAAGTTACAAATTTATCTACTATTTGGCCAATATCTTCGTGTTTCTTCTAACGCCAGAATATAGGCAACCAATTTCAAATAAGTGGTTGCCTATATTCAAGCGTTATTATTTAAAAAATCTGGCTTGGTTCCTGTACGAATTAGTGTCTGTAGTCGGTGTCGGTAAAAAGGTTATGTATTAAACCGGTTAACCAATAATTCTTCTTACCTTTTCGATGCACCATTGAAAAACACATATTTAATGTTTGAACACTCTTCACCATAGTTCATTGCACCCAGCTTGTCAGCCGGCAGTTTACATTCGTCATTGTACAATTTCAATTACTTTTTTTATGTCAACATCTTACGCAACGATATGAGGGTAAATCTCTGCAAAATGGACAGAAGTGTGAAAGAGAATGTGACATCATCACGCATGCGGAGTGTTTAGTGTGCAACTACTGCAGCGCTTACTTCTAAGCCGTGTTCTTTCTAACGCCAGAATATAAGCAACCAATTTCAAATAAATGATTGCCTATATTCAAGCGTCACAATTTAAAAAATCTGGCTGTCCTATCGAAATATGTTCGATCGACCCTGAAACGACGCATGTACTGGCGCGAACAGATTTGAAATATCTGTTTCCGTTTATGAGAAAAATAGGACAATATAAAAATTACGTTTGATCCTTAAAAATAAAGAAACGTCGTAAGAACAGAAGACAGCATCTTAAACTACGACCGAAGACCCATCATTTTCCATTTATCGTTTATTTCTAACTCTTACGAATTACAGCCTATTTAATAAATATATGTTTAACATTGCCTTCACCATTTTGTCAAGAATATCCGAAATTCTAGACACCTACATTCGCATTATAAGATCCTTTACACAAATAGTGCACTATATAAAAATCGGCTTCGCTCGCTTCGCTCGTTACGGGGGCTCAAGAAAAGGAAACTAACCAGGTGCTAACCCAAACTAACCCAAGACATACCCAAAATAAAAAAAAAACTGTTTAGAAGTGTGGGATTTTTATCATTGCCTAGGGAAATGTCAAAAAGGCACCAGATAATTTGATAATAAGTTTAATAGAATAAAAAGAAAATCACTAGTACTAAGTTTGGACACAAGATTTGGCACACAAGTTAGTAACACAAAACAGCTTTTGAAAACAACATAACAGTCTTGGGTTCACTTAAAAATATAATCTACAGAACCCCGTCTGGATTCTGTAGCTTCTACTTTGCATAAACCACCACAGACGCTGTGTGGTTTTTGCTCGTCATTTGTTCACGGCGTCCCGCCTTAACACCGCGAAAACTCGTCTTTTTGGCACTTTTCGTACCCGTCTTCCGACTTTTAATTTCGTTTTTTCTTCGAGAACCCGTGACTAGAAGTGCCTCCTAATCTTTCCCTGCCCGCTGAGAACGGTTTCAGCAAAACTGCTGAGTTGCGTCTGCCAATATTAGATAAGAATAACGGCCGCTGCCGCCATCGCATGATAAAGCTTATTATGTGACCAAGGCTATAATCTTACTTTAGATAAATATTTACAGATTTAAAATTAATTTCACTAACACTAAAAAAAACCGCAAGCCACAGAAGCATAATCTTAAAAAAGATTAAAAAAAAGCTACTGGGTTTGAACCCAGGCCATCCAACGATCTAAACCTCTGCACCACGATAGCTCTAGACAGCACGAAGACATATTGTAATACGAGATGGATCGACCAATAGGAGAGGTCGATTTTTATATAGTGCATTATTTGTGTAAAGGATGTTAAAATGCCCTACATTCCATAGCACCCGAAATATAAATTTTTAAAATATAATAACGTCACAAATTTGCCCACTTTTTGGCCAATATCTTCGTGTTCTTTCTAATGCCAGAATATAGGCAACCAATTTCAAATAAGTGGTTGCCTATATTGAAGCGTCACTATTTAAAAAATCTGGCTTGGTTTCTGTACGAATTAGTGTGTAGTTAGTGTCGGTAAAAATATTATATATAAAACCGGTTAACCGGTTCTTCTTACTTTTTCGATGCAGCATTCAAAGATACATATTTTTTTAGGAACACCGCCTAAATTCCATAGCAACCGAAATATACATGTTTAAAATATAATAACGTTACAAATTCACCTACCTTTTGGCCAATATCATCGTGTTCCTTCTAACGCCAGAATATAGGCAACAGATTTCAAATAAGTGATTGCCTATATTCAAGCGTCATTATTTAAAAAATCTGGCTTGGTTCCTGTACGAATTAGTGTCTAGTCGGTATCGGTAAAAAAATTACATATAAAACCGGTTAACCAGTTCTTCCTACCTTTTCGATGCAGCATTCAAAAACACATCATTTTTGTTTGACACTTTTCACCTAAATTCCATCGCAACCGAAATCTATACTTTTAAAATATAATAACGTCACAAATTTACCTACTTTTTGACCAATATCTTCGTGTTCTTTCTAACGCCAGAATATAGGCAACCAATCTCAAATAAGTAGTTGCCTATATTCAAGCGTCACTATTTAAAAAAAAAACACATAACACCAATTATCACCTCATTATTTCATTTACCTAAATAGACCACTAACCAGTAATTATACGATATGACATTGTGACGAGTCCCTGCTCGGGCGCCAAATTTGTGAGGCGTGTTTCTCGAGGCGCTTCTTTGCTTCTGCATACTATTCTATTTCTTCTGCATATAATGCTATTGGACTGCCTAGTTTAACCATTACGTCATCCAATGGTTGGTTCTCGGGCGCCACCGCATTTGGATTATAGTGGTAGAGGGCCCACTTCGCACCGGGTTGGAGAGTGGAGAAACGGCTAACCAGGGGTCGATCTTGTATGTTTGCGTGGTTGCCGGCTGCTTTTAGAAATTCACTTGCTTAACTTAACTTATTACTAGCAGGAAGGGATTTAGAAAGATAACACATCAATTTCACCTAATACAGCATCTCTATTGGTCAACTTGAAATATAAAGAATGGCGACTTCAAAGCCCTGATAATCTATGCTAACCTAACGTTGCAACGTAAGAATTATTCTTTATTAATCCAACCTGCCTAAACTGAGGCTAACCTAAACTATTAATCCTTAACTAAAAAGTTACTCTTATGCGACTTACGCTTAACCCAAAGGAAAAAGAAATGAAAATAGAATATTACCAGAGGGGGGTATGGTATGCGAAACGTAACGGAATGACATTGACATTGAGAAGAGAAACAGAGCCGCGTTATCAACTGTTAAGGAACGGTACTACTACGACGAAGCTACTTGGATTACGGAATCCACGAATCAGGCACTCGAATGACGGTCCAACATCGGTTCAACATAGCTCCTCTGACTTGGTCCTGACGGGTTTGGATATACGCGGCCTGATGCTTAGAAGATTACGGGAACGTGAAATGCAGGCGATAAGGATCGAACAATAACAGAGGACGATACAAAGGATACGGTGCGAAAATAATAAACGACCTGACGAGGCTTCCTGCATACATGAAAAATAAATCCCGGATTGCGCGTGCGCTAATACGTCATTGCTTTCCGGTCGTGCTTCGCTACTACGATTTTACGCCGTAGTTGAGGCGGTAGGTAGGGTATGTGTAAGAGAGAGCTTGTAAAGATAGCGCCCGGTCGGACTGAGACACAAACCGGCGTCTAGCATAAAGAAAGAGAAAAAGAGAGGCTGATCGGATTGAGACGCAAACCAGCCGTAGTGTAGTAGAGAGA
>MU187924.1:15225-68361 GCA_016904865.1 Pissodes strobi | reverse complement strand
GGGTTGGGGGGTAGTTAGGGGTGGTAGCAGAAGCGTCTTATCGAGTATCATCATCGTGGGAAATTTGGTGGCTCTAGGCTCTTGGAAAAGGGGCGGTCAGCAGCTTTTTTCGATGGTCAACAAATTAGATAGACCCCTTGGTCTTGGCGGTGACGTTGTCATGAGTCTACTTTCTGTTGTGGATAAGCCAGTGACCCCAAATTTTTTTCGATTTTCTTTCATCATTCAAACTCTTCGTACATTTAAAAAATAATGGTTATTTTGCCACCGATACTATCCGAGAAAATAGAATGAATAAGTGTCCAATCAAAAATTGTAAATAATTTGGTAAAAAAGACCGCGGATCCTATATTTCAAGATATGAATCTCAATCAAAAGTTTCTATTGTCCGTTGGCTCGATAATTCGGTAGTAACGGTGACAAGTAATGTTTATAGTGTAGATCCTGTTCAAAATTTTAAACGCTATAATAGAAAAGAATGAAGGGAAGTACATATACCCCAACCTTATGTAATTGCACAATACAATAAATATATGGGTGGGGTAGATTTACATGACAACGGAATTGCTAATTATAGGTGCCAAGTGCTTGGAAAAAATGGTGGTGGCCTTTATTTTGTAACTCATTGGATAGCTTAGTCGTCAATGCATGGAAAATTTATGTTGTCAATGAAAAAAAATCCCAGGTAGATTTTGAATCGTAGCCTTGCAACTTTTAAAAACTGATAAAACAATAATTCAAAGAAACCTTGCTCCTGCTATAGATGAACAGTGTTATGATAATAATGGTCACCTCATGATTTCTCATGCTAACAAAGCACGAAGAAAGTGTAGAATTTGTCATAGCCACACAATTTACATTTGTAACAAGTGTATTGTCCATTTACATACTTCATGCTTTCTACCCCAAAAATGAAACCGGGTGTTACCAGTGTACCATGACATATTATATTGCTTTTTATATAAAGTATAATTTATGTATTGAAACTTTTTATAATATATTTTCGTTAAAATTCTTAGTTATATCTTATGTGCTCCAAAATAATATTTCATGTTTCTTCCTAGTGGTTCGTTTACACACCAGTATTTTTTTTCTATATTTTAATTTTTTAGTTTTTTCTGACACATGGAATGTATTCTTAAGTGTAACAAAATAAACATTTACAAACAAAAATGTTTGGTTTGTAAATCTTTCGATGCTTGGGACAAAATGGGTTAAATCAGTATACAACATTGACCTGTTAATTTATACTTAAATTAAGTGCCGAAGTAAATTGTTTTTATATATCACTTTGAGCAGATCTCCTTTTATTAGATATACAAATCAATAAATCATCATTATTTTCAGAAAAAAATAGGTTACTGCTAATAGTAATCATGCAAAATATTTAAAGGTTAATATTAATTTTGCCGCATGTTTAATTCTTTATAAACTAATAAGATTACTGTACTGGGGTTCAGATACAGCTTTGTATGTTAAAGGCAAGAGTAAAACATTTACAGATATCTATTAAAAAGTACTCTTTCAGAGACGCTAAATACTAAATAAAATCAATTCCAGTAATTATTGTTAAACAAAAAATGTTTAGAATTAATAGGTATCGGCTCCAAAAACGTTAAGACTAAACAAAATACAAACTCTATTCCCCTCAAATCCCTTAACATAAACTTAGGAAAATGGATCAGATCACTTTTCTTGTAATATAATCAGAAACACAATCTGATTTGGTAAGAAATTATTTCACCTATTTCACCCTCTCGCAGTCTCCATAAATCTGTAAACAATATGTGTTCAAGACAATATGATATGGTCTCTGGCTATTTCTTGCTACCATCACTGACCTAATTAAAATTAACAAGTAGTATCAGGCCAGTTAGGTGCCTCCTACGGTGCCTGGTACTTATGTTTCCATTAGTTTTAGGTGCAAACTGCAAAGTAGATAAATGAATCTGGTTTCTCAGATTACAAGTAATCTAGCAGAAAATATTTTTTAAGATTGACAGATATGGATTGAATAAAATTTAATGTTCACAATACCTCAGTAGGAGACATTTTCAGAATACTTATGACCTTAGCAGACTCGTTTAGATTGAGTGCTAAAAGCCACTAAATGTAAGTATATGAATGTTAGATCTTAAATAACTAAAATCGACGTACCTGGTTGTCTCAATATGATTCAGTGGTTTGCTATTCATAGGGTAGGTACAATACTTAACAGATTCGTCAAATATAAATGGGTTCTCTGACGAAATTGCTACCAATGTAAAAATATAAAGTAAACCCTTGCAATATGCCATATTTTTGCTTGCAGGTTAAATATTTCTTAAAATTGTTCTAAACAAGACGTACTATTATTTTGGGATAATTGGGATGACTTGTGGTGTGGTGTTGAAATGAGTTGTAGTGCTCAAATAAAAATAATGTCGAAAAACCGGCAGCGAAAATATGTTGCCATTTAAAAATAGGACAAATGTCTCAATGTTTTGTTTTTATAATTTAAATAATTGTTACCATCCACCACAAAACTCAACTGGATGTTATTTAATCTCACTGTACAGCACTTTACACTTTACCAGACTTTACTTCTTAAACGTACTATTCCTACTGCAAAGTGCAAATCTGCAAATGTATAATGTAAATGTATGCATGAAATGCGGTGGAGGTATTATATATTATATGAATGTTTTAGGTTAGGATTACTAAATTACAGGATTTACAGGAAATCCAATGACGTAATTGACGTAAGACGTAAGGCAAGCGCAAAGACCAGAGAAAATAATCTACAGGTGAAATACCCAATCACCAACACAACTAACTCCCACTCCGTTCCTTTCATTTTCTATTGGTGATTGGCGTAATCAAGTGTTTTAGCTATGGCTTAGATTAGGTCCTATAACCCTTATCTATGGATTAGGTGATTAGGAATAGGAATCCTTGTCTAATGGCCATTCGCCACGGCCACAGGTGGCCGTGCATTCGCAAGGCCTCTCTTAATCCAAGATGAAAGTTAAGGTGCACCTTATCTGGTGTATTTGCAACAAAAATACACCAGATAAAGGTGCACCTTAACTTAATCTTGGGTTAAGGAGAGGCCGTGCGAATGGCCATAAGCAGAGCTATGGTGTAATCCAAGAATGATAAACTAATATGAAAGGATGGTGCCTTCCCATTTAAACACATGTTCACTTTTTTCTGCCCCGTGCCCCGCGGCTCCCTCACCCTAATTGGCGTTTTTGTGACGTAGCTGCGCGCGAATGGCTATCATTTTTACCATTGCTTGCATTGCAATTTCCATGTTTTGGTTCTGTTTTTAGTTCTTTACTCATATTTTCAAATATCTTAGAACTATTGGTAGTTGTGTTTTAGTGCTCTGAACATTGAGAAACCTGAAGTGTATTATATTTTCCTTTGATCCTAAAGAAAATCCCATAAATTGAGGATTAAAGCAGGGACCAGAGTGCCTGTTTTGTATGAATATTTTCCAGTGTAGTTTTCATTGACTTTTTATTAAATAAGGTAGGAAGAACTTTAAATTATGTTTAAATGTAAGCAAGTGTGGGAAGAATAATAATATTTTACTTAATATGATAGAGAAATTGTCAAACTGAGGGTTTTATTACACAGTGTATCACTTGGCTATTTAGGTTTTAAACAATATTTTTAAAATAGTAGGTATGTTTACGGGAAAGTAATTCTTATTTATAGATTGTTTAGTTCCTTAGATTGTGATCTTGCTTATCACGTTAGAATATCATAAATATATTATGTCATACAGCAATCGCTACACTTACTACACTATGGAAAAGCCAGTGTCGAATCATATATTAAGGATTTTTCATTCAGAAGCCCTCATGTTATTAGCATTATGAGTTCACTTACTAGTAAATACACACAAGTTATAGAACTAAGGCTTTCTTAATTCAATTTTACTTTCCATAATTTGAGAATAGATTGTCGAACTCTGAATGCCACAAGAAAATTACTATTTTGAATATCAGTAAACATGTACATAGATACAAATATACTTGCTTGTAGAATAAAAGGAATCTTTAACTACTTAATGTTCAACTTTTCTCTTTGGATATGATATTTTAGTTAGCTACAAATAATATAATAGGTATATATGAATCGTTTATTTTGGAAAGGTACTAACTAATATATTTGTTTATACTATGCTTATATTTAGTGCCTTTCGAGAAATTAATATAATCAATGCCTTAATTTTATATGATAACCTCTTAAGATTCCTTTTCCAGAAGCCTCCTAGATGCTTGGTCCCTTACTTGCGATACCATCATGCTAAATATAGAATGATTTGCAGTCTTACAGTTGTGCATACCAAAAATATTAACTGTTAGCTGTGTTAAACAAAACAAGTCCTGATCTGCAAATTCTTGTAAGTTTACATTTTGCATGTAGGCGAATTGTATTATTGCCAATTCATCACGATTTTGCACTCATCGTTAGATTTCTTTAGTAAAACTATTTTACTCTTCTTTTATGTACAGCTAGTTCGGAGGTTCCTACTCTTTTAAATGCATCTCCAAGAGAAGGATTTTTTATTTGAAGATCTAGAATCTAGATATCCACACTTACAGCAAATGTCCCCTTGTGGACGACCAAAATGTAAATTAAAGTTCTCATGAAAATGTTTTACAAAGTAAGAATATTGAATGTTCGACGATGTATTTTTCCCTTGAGCAAATCAAAAATAAGTTTTCATATTGTTCGAGCAATAGGGAATGAAGCATGATCAAAAAAAATATATCAGAGTCAGTGGGCAAATATACTGTGAAAATAGTTAGTTTTTAGATCAATAAATGAAATCTATTTATATACTACATATAAGCTTAGTGTTTAAATTAACCCAATTATACACCTTTATTCCATAAACAATATACATTTACCTAGGTCAGAACATTTTAGGGATCTTGGTGTAACCTTTGACAATAATTAGTGAAACATCCAGAACTCTCGAGTTTATTACCAGGCTTAGCCATGAGTTTCACGACATTGATACTCTTAAAACTTTATTCTGTTCTTTTATAAGATCAAAACTAGAATACACCTCATTAGTATGGTCATCAGCATATGATGCAGTATGCACACATAGATGATATGGAAAGGGTACAACATAGGTTCTTAAAGTTGCTTTACCTGAGGACTCATGGTTGCTACCCATCCTCAGGGTTTTCCTGAGAACTTGCTTCGAATGTTTGATATGCAGTCCCTTAAAACTAGAACAGGCTACTCTTGCCAAGAATTCCTATTTAACTTACTTAATAATCTTATTGAATGCCCTGATCTCCTAAATAAAATTAACTTTCTTGTTCCTCGCATGGGCTCCCGTCAGAATTTAACCTAGAGCAAGTATTTTCACCCATTTATACAATGTGCAAAACACAATGCTTGTGGCAAGAATTTTGATATATTCAATAGTTCTATCGCTGTGATACGGACTCTCTTCAAAGAACATGATCCTGACCGTGTATCATGACTCTCCTTATCCTGACCTACCTACTGCTAATACCTGCCTATTATTGATTTGATTTGTTTTATTCTTTTTTATTGTAAAATATTTTATAGGTCATGATGTTCTACTTGTGATTTTTGAATACTTTACTGTAGATTATTGTATGTATTTCATAGTTTTAAGCTTAATTAGGTACTTTGATTATCTTTAATTGCTTTGTAATTGGGTCCGAACCTGTTAAGCAGTGTAACTAAATAAATAAATCAAAACAAGAGAAATTATCATGGAATTATATAAAGACTCACATCTGGGTGATGATCCGGTAACAGTCAGAGATTTGTTAAACCTTAAAGAAGATTTGCTTTCTGTATTGGTTATGCTTATAATAAGCATAGTGCAAGAATCGTGATGACTTGGCCGTAATACAATTCGATTACATGCAGAATGTACACTTACCAGTAGTTCCAGTTCAGCACTTGTTTTGTTTAACACAGCTAACAGTTGATATTTTTGATATACACTACTGTAACACCGACAAAACATTCGTCTACATTTACCATGAAGATATCGCCAGTCAGGGACCAAGCAGCTTGGAAGTTTCTGGAAAAGAAATCTTAAGAGGTTATCACATGAAAGGCATTGATTATCATATAATTATGGCATTGCTTATATTGTGATATTGGTAGATTTTGTTGCTGTAATGAGTATCATTTAAAGAAAATTATTGAAAATGCTGATTAATGAATCGATTCAAAATTCAAATTCAAAAAGTAAACGAAAAGTAGTAAAAATCAAAATTGCACAAAATGTTAGTTAGTCCCTTTCTCAAATAAACGATTCATATGTGTTTCAGATACCATTATGTCAAGATCAGGATCAAGCTGTGCTGGTTTTGGCTATACAACACTTATTCTATTAATCAACGTGGTGAAAGAAAAATTATTTTACATGTGCTTCCCAAACCAAAGGATATGGTGTCCCAAAGTGTAAGAAAGGAATGAATTAGCCGCTGTAGTAGACAGGATAAATTCAACCCTGACACTAGCAGGATTTGTTCAGATCATTTTGTGATTATTTTTTATTCTTGGCTAAAGTTTGTACCACATGGAAGTAACAATATAATTTAGTTTTAATGACATATAGGAAATTTTGTACTTTTGACTTTCCGTGAACAATTTTTTAAATTCAATGATTTTTGTATGGTGTAAAATTTTTGCACTACTATTTAATAATAATAAATATAATAATGGTGTATTGCCCATTTTCGCATATTTATGCTTTAAACAGTATATATAAAATATAAAAGTTAATTACTTAAGAGTAAATGTATAATATAGTGAAGAATGTTAAGAGGCTTTAGACAGATAATATAAAAGTTAACTCAGGCTCAGGAGTAAATGTATAATATAGTTAAGATGCTTTAGACAGTATGTATAAAATACGATATAAGATATAATTTATGTTGTATATTGAGGACGTAGAATTAACAATACAGTTAATATTGAAATTGTGGAACATATACTGTGCATATGAACATACAATACTGTTGGAGATGAGACTCAAATTTGTGCAGACTATAATAAGCGCCTTGCAGTAATATTTTTTCACCACTCTTAAGTGGATTTATACTGGTAGGTATATTTGATGTTTGTGGGAAGAAGGTTGTATATGGTAATACCGATGTAATAGGTACTTTTTAACAATTTAGTTGAAATGGTAAAGATAGGCCAAATAATGAGATCTTTACGGAGATTATAGGAATTATTTTCGTTAGTGAGCTCACAGTGCTGATCCAGTTTTCTTAAAACATGTTGTAAGAACCGAAATTCAAATAGTTTTAGAGCAGCCGGACTATGATGATGGAGCTGATAGCACTTTCAAAGCTGAATACATAGAAACAGCTTTGGATGAAATAGAAAAAGAAGATGCTTCTTTTAATCCTATTGTGTATCATTTGCAAAATTTTATATAAGTAACAAGATGTGAGGGTTATTATATTGATACTTTAAAAATACTGTTTACTTGAAGTTCTTAGTTTTAGCTTATATATTCATTATTCCACTCTCACCTCTCCAGAAGTGAATTGCGTAGCACATTTTAGAGTGAAAGTAACCAAAGCATACTTACTATTTGAAGCACTGTGGGTGATGTAACTTGTTGCAATAGATGCATAGAGTACTGAAGATCTTTATCAATAGTGAGTCCAGGGATTTTGATCTCTGCTAGGTTACTCAGAGTGGTTTTAGTATTAAGGTGTATATTTGATTTATGTGTGTGATGTTCTGTTTCTTGAATAAAATATAATTTGTTGTATCAAGGTTGAGTTAATTTATTTGCATTATAGCAGTGTGCCAAGTCGCTGATTACTTTCTTTGTTTCAGTTTTTAAATTTTCATAGTTCCAATCACCAATAACATGTTGTGCCATCTGCGTAGATTATGATCTTTTTCAGATACATCTTATGTAAGGTCATTCACAAACAAGTTGAACAGCACTGGTCCTGAGATAGAACCCGAGTATAAAGGTCGATCTTTATACTCGGATAGAACCCTGTGTTACTCCGTTTATATTATATAATAGCTAACCCTAATATTATCATAGAGTGTAGACCATTAAAAACTAATAGTGTCAAAAATAGAATGTTTTAAGATTTGTACCAGCTTTTTCTAAATCGTCCAGGTATCCACAGAACAGGAAAGAAGCATGTATCTCATATGGATAAACTTACAGCTTTCTCACTTGTGTTTCACATCTGTGGTTTTAAAAAATATATGTTTTAGAAAGTAACATATTTTTATTTTTTGCGCACCGTGTATACTTAATCTGAGTTTTTGTATGGTTAAAATTATTTTTATTTATGCACTAGCTTCCATATAGAATAACATTTTCTGAGAAGCAATTATTAGGCTTTTCCAAATATGCATACGTTTTTGGCCCACACTGTACAAAAGGGTAGTCAGATTTTATTTTATTGTTGTCTATTTTTCTCTAATAAGCTCCTATTATTCATACTCTTAAGGATATTTTTTATACAAGATTTAATAATCCCCCGTCTTCTATTTACTTTTGGCTTATCCAGGTTTATTGTTAGAATTCAAAAACAAAAAGCTTGTAAAAAATATTTTCCATTCTTCATTAATAAAAAAAACCTTGGTAATTTCATAAGAAATAGTTTAGTTTTACTATCCATTTAAAATTTTGAGTTTAAACCCTTTTTTATAAACTCTAAACAAGAAAAATAGCCTTGCTCGTACGACTTTGCCATATGTACGTTAAGCCTTTCGCGCCAAATTTCGCGCGTGGCTACGTCACAAAAAAGCAGCTGTCAGTGAAAAAAATCGGCAGATCGAACCATCCTGTCTTGTTTAAAGTTCTTGGGTTCTTAAGGAATCTGACAACGCAACCGCTCGAGACTCTCCGTAGTTCTCGATTGCCCTACTCCATATATGAGTGACATAGTCCAATATAACTCCTGTGCTATTACAGGAGCCAAATATTTTCAGGTATTTTTGAATGACTTCACATTTTCTTGTTTTAAGAATTCTTGAAAATAGACGTAAAGCTGAGGAAAATCTAATTGATTATATAAGCCGCGTTCGTTTTTGTCATCTTTTTCCTCGATTTGCTCCAACATTTTGACAGGCACGTGACTTGGATTTTCCTTTTAAATACACAGAACTCGTGACTGTCAAATTTTCAGAGCAAATCGAGGAAAAAGATGACAAAAACGAACGCGGCTATAGTTAAACTGTGAAACTGACAAAAAATTTGGAGTTGAAGTTAAAATATTTCATTTAGGCAATGGCAGGAGTTTACCTCTAACCATTTCAAAAACTTTGCCAAACACAAACGGATTAATTTAGAGCATACCATGGCTTACACTACAGAAATGAGGCTGAGCTCATGAACAAAAATTCAGTCACGGTGGAGCGAAACACTTATGTCTTCAGTTTATGAACTAAATAAAACACCAACATCAGCTCTGCAAAAGGGCGAAACTGCATCATTTAAGTGACATGACCGAAATGACATAAGCAAATTTAAAGCTTATTTTACTCTAGCAAAAGAAAATAAACTTACACCAAAGGTAAAACGGGCCATTATGGTAGGCTATTGTGGAGGTGGTTAGAGATTATGGAAACCTCTACTAGAGATATTCATAATCTGGGATTATGGAAACCTCTACTAGAGATATTCATAATCTAGGACATGGGACGTACGTTTTAATAAAATTTTTGTACGCCCATGCTATTTCGGATTGTTTACCGTGCTTGGTTTTAGAACGGTAGGTTAAGTTTACTGGTTACTAAGCAAAAACGCGACAGTAAGTAATTTACTTACCGTTCAGCTGAACGGTAAGTAAAATATATATAATTATATCCATAGTAATAACAGAACCCACTTAAGGTTTAGTGGATCTACAGGGCAGAAATAATTATCCAAAACACAATTTTTACCATTTTCAAGATATTTGCTTAGTCAATGTCTTTGTGTTCATAATGGGCGTACAAAAAATAGTATAAGCATCTCGAACAGTAAGGAGTTTACCGATCTCCTCCAATATTGGCGACTTCGCTTCGCTCAGTCGCCAAACATTGTCGTCGATCGGTAAACTGTCCTTACTGTTCTTGATACTTAATATACTATATTATAGGGCGTAAAAATAATTCATAGCAAAATCAACCAATATTAAGAAATGAGCAAAATGCTAAAACAAAAATGCAGCTCATTTACCAACCGAAGAAGAATCAGACGACGAACAATTTTACGATGCAGAAGACTCAATATAAAAATTGGAAGAGGCTAACAATGAAAGCGAATATGAAATAGAATATCAATCAAGAACTATATCAAGAAGAATTACTACCGCTCTGCATGGACGCATCTCAGACACATTCACCATTAATGTGGGAGTGCCTCAGGGCGCAATACTTGCACCAACTCTGTTCCTCATCTATATTAATTACCTGCTGCCTGAACCAATAATCATGTAAACCGTTAGCAGATGACAGTACCCTTGTCGCCCAATTTAGATCGGAAAAACCTTTACCAGCCACTGAGACTTATCACCGCAGACAAGAGCGGATTACAACAATTAATCAAGATCTGGAGAAAGTTCGAACTTGCACTACAGGAATCGACCATTCTTTCATCCTCGTCAATCGGACTACTGGGTGTCTCGGTCAACGGTAATATGTCCTGGGATGACTACGTTGCTATCACTGCAAAATCAGCCTCGCAGAAGCTTGGTGCGCTAATTCGCAACAAAAAACAGCAACAGCCGCTCTTGCTCTGTAAAGCGCAAATAAAACCGTGCTTAGAATATTGCACACACATCTGGGGTGCCGCATCAAAGCTCACCCTAAAGCTGCTGGATTCTATTCAGAAGAGAGCTGTGCGTCTCGTCGGATATCCTGAGTTGACCCAGGATCTGGATAGTCTGAAACACGGCAGACATGTGGCCGAGATCTGCCAGTTTTACAGGTATTTTCACGTCAGATGTTCCCAGGATTTTGACCCGCATCATTACGCCCTTAGCAACGCCTGTCAGACTGTCACGACAGACGGCAAGAGCGCACTCGTTCGTCGTACAACTGAAAACACCTACAACGACGTTTTACAAGGACTCCTTTGTCTGGCAGTGCATCACTTTAGAACCCATTCCCAGGACACCTGTTTCCCCCTAATTAGAACGTACAACTCCAGTTCGTACTAGTTCGCCAAGAACCGTGTCAATCAACATCTTCGCGCACACACAGCTCGTCGAGTGTCATAAGTTCTCCCTTTAGTATGTGTGTCACTGCCATAAAAAAAGAAGGCCAAATTATCTGGATGAATATGAAATGTATAAAGCTTTTTGTTTATTATCTAACCCAAATAGAGAGCCAAAAATGTATAGCCAAGAGTTGTCCAGAATGGACTGAATTAATACTTAGATCCCAATAGAACTACCAAAGAATTTTATAGCCATTGTTGGTCGATTAGATTAGAGGCTTTCGGGTACTACATGAGGAAGGCGGCAAATCCAGTTACGCACCAGTCTGCTATTATTCGGCGTTAACGATACTATCGGCGTTAACGGCCCACTGTATTTTTAAATGACGAGCTAGAGACACAGATTATACCATAACCGAAGCTACGGTATAAACTGTGCTAGAGATATACATAAAACGACAATTTGTGGAACAAATTTTTATCTGGAATGCAAAATAAGTTATCTTATAAGTTGATACAATACTTAAGGAAGAATTTCAGATGCTACCATTGACCCTGATACAACTGGGGAAGAATAAGTCAGATAAAAATGCTGATCCATCATTGAACCATCAGTACCTACAGTTTAAATTTTACTCGTCCTGAAGGCGTGCATCCCCAAAACAGAACACTGCTACCGTAGAGCATAATATTTTCAATTTTCTATATTCTCCTTTCTCCAAACTTTAGTTCTGCCATAAGATTGATCTTAGTTTCACCCTACAAATATGACCGTTTCCCAGAATTAAGGAGGCTTCTCAATGTATTTCTTACCAAACTCTAACCATTTTCTGCGATTAGTTTCCGAAAAAAAAGGTTTCTCTCTGGTTGTCCTGTGTAAACAAATTCTCAAGGTTTTCGAAAATTCTTCTCTAATTTCATCTGCGACTTTTAGTGCACTTTACTTTGAGTCTTTAATTATTTCTTTAACATTACTGGCCTCTTCACGTGGAGTGATTTTTTACGGACCAGAGCTGGGTCGAATCTTATACGAACCATAGCGTGTGTTTTCCAATAAATAATTTGTCCTATATTTCTAAAGGATTTTCCATCTCTTCATAAATCAATTATTACAATCTATCAAACTGTATTCCGTATTTCACAATTTTTTCCCTTATTTTTATAGCGTCTAAATTCACTTAGTTTTTGCTAATATTTTTAAATTATAGTTCAACATTTCAATATAATTTTTCGCGGGTATCTTTATATTATTTTATGCTGGTTAGAAATATCAATTTAAATTTTGTTTTCCATAGTTCAATTGAGCTGGGTAGAACTAATAAAAACGATCTTTAAAAAGCTTCTAGTGGTGTATGGAGTCTTTTTGGACTGACTTAGAACTAAGCTGACCACCTAATGGAATTTACACCCTTTATTTACTAGACATTATTTTATTAAACACGCTAATCCTTTAATTGCATATAATATAATACTCCACCAAACTGGCCCACTTTCATTACCCTCTGAAATTTAAATTTACTGTGTAGGTACTGAAATTCTAGTTAAATGTTTATTTCTGTGTAAAAATACAAATCCACGAACATAATTATCCTTTATTTTATGTATAGATATCTTAATTGAGTGTTTAAGTGAGTGGTATACGCTAGACTAGCAGGTACTATAGTTTCTAGTTTGACCATTTTTGGATTTTTACCAGTAATCCACTTTTCTTCGTTGATATATACCTGCTCATTAAATATCCTTATATGTCCGTTTAAGATTAATGGGGTCTTCAGCTGTAGATAATCTAATAGATTGTGGATTTTAGTTATTATTAGCTTAAAACATTGATTCTAGATTGTAGGAAGGTGGCGCAGTGTAATCGAGAACTTTTTAAAGAATTGTGTTTTTTTAAGCTTTAGTGTTCTTCAGCTAGGTAAGGAGCAGGTAATGAATTATATTAAATTTTCGAAACTTCCAAGATAATATGAGCGCCGGGTAGACACTCCTTATGAACCTGGTAAAGCTAAGCCTCCTTCAAGACAAGAATGCATCTCTGCTCAGCGAGCTCCGACTCTTCTCCCCTACCCTTTCTTGGGAAACTTGGATCCTAACCTCATAAACCTACCCACTAACCCAAACTATCCTACCTTATCCTATAACGTGTGAGAGCTGGTTGAGATACCTCCCAACATTCTACGCGTTGTAAAATGCAACGGAAATGAACAGACATGATGTGGGTATATCCAGTTTCTTTTTGTTGGCAAACAGCTTTGGTTTGGCTAGTTAACAATAATTTGTCATAGGGCTGTAAGATCATCCTTAAAAACGGATGAATCGATATCTAGCCATCGGCATGAGGATGCAGAATAGAAATAGATGCATTAAAGATCCGCTTAGATATCCCACGAGAGAATCGTAGATTGAGTAAAGTCAGCAATAGTGAGGCCTAGGATGTAAGGTTTCGCTCTTCGACTGGCAATCAGCGCTGACTGGGCACAGGATTAGATTAGATTAGAATTGAAGGGAGTTGGCGCTAGTACCCGCCTCTGCCACTGCAACCTATGCAGTTTTATTGTAGCACTCCGAATCATACTTAGAGGACCTCATCCAGTCCGGTCTTCCTAATCAGACTACACAAATGCAGTACCAGCTCCTCCATGTACCTTGCAGGTCTGTGTTTGGTCTCTCCCAGCCTTGCATACCTGAAGCTGCAGAGAGCCTCACACTCGCACCACGTGTATTTTGGAGTTTCCTCCTCCTCCTGACAGAACCTGCAGCGGCTCGGTATTATCTGCCAGACCGATATTTTCCATGTATCTGTTCTGTGTCTACAGTGCCCCGTTAGTTGACCCACTAATATTCTTATCGTCTTGCGACTCCTCTTTAAGTAAATCTGCCGTGAACTTTGGGAAGCCGTGTCTTATGAACTGTTTGGCCTGTAGTTGTCCCGGTGTTTGTAACAACCAGTTTAGAGATTGTTTATCTATCTAGCTTTTAACTGCTGTTTTGAAGACTCTTCCTGCTATCCCGCAGTAGGACTCAGGTCCCAACGTAACCTTACTTGCGCCCCGTTTTGCAAGTTTGTCGGCTTCTTCGTTACCTTGATGGCCTTCATGTCCCAGAACCCACGCAATGATGAACTTATTATTACGACCGACCTCTTCAAGGGCACTTATGCAGTCGTTAACTAGTCTAGATCTGACCTTATGGGCACTAATTGCTTTCAAGGCGGCCTGACTGTCGGAGTATATGACTACCCTACTTTTTCTAATGTTCAGTGTCTCTATCTCCATGGCGCAGTGTTGAATTGCCGCGACCTGCTCTTTGTACAAAATTTTCACTCAACGCAAACAAACATGGTCTGGACACCGAATGACTGGTAAGCTCAATATCCTCGAAAAAGGGCTTACAAGGAGTGACATTATCTGAGGCTCATTATGGAGACGCAGGATACTTCACCTTTAACAATCTGCTTTTCGGGTAATACCAATGAAAGCATCAGTGGCGTCGGCTAATACGAACCGTCCATAAGGGAGATGTTCTTAAAAATATTATGGCTCAATCGGAGCATTAACCCCAAAACTATGTTATCACCAACACAAGAGCGTGAGAATATTGAGGTGTGGCGCTTATATGGTGGGAGCCTTTCCAAGCTCCCTTTTTAACTTATCAGCCTGAGCCGAATATTCTTTTGAAAACCTCTTAAGCCCCAGACATTGATGCGATTCCTGCTGAAACGTTTAAATATTTAGGTGATTGGGTCTACATTTTTTGCAGTCAGAAAATTTTGTCAGCCGCAATTTTTATTCTGCTCCATAAAAATGAATCTCTTGCAGACCCATGTAACTATTGAGTTCTTCCATTGATCTCTCATTCAAGCAAGGTTATGCCATATATTTTGAAATTAGGGCTGAAGGGTTTTCATTTACTGACAATATTTCCAGAGCTGGCAGGTTTCGTTAAGGGACGTGGTTCCCGCGAACAGATTATTATTGAAAAAGTCAGAGAGCATTGTTTTCCAGTCTATATCTGCTTTGCGCACTTAACGCCTTTGACAACGCAAAGTGGCCTAACTATCTAAATCATACAACAGCTCCATAGATTCAACACAGCCCGAGTGAGGAACGACGGTAACATGTCTGGTTGGACCACAACAATAAAAGAAGTCCATCAGGGGTGTGCGTTGTCGCCGATTCCGTGTTTGTGATGGGGTGGGTGCTGGACGGATGGCGGGGGTGGTGTTGCTATTGATGGGTCATGATACCCACTTTAAGGTTTGTCGTCGATACAACTCTTATTGCTGCTTCTCAAGGCGAATTGTTAACTCTACTTAATATCCTGAGCTACATATGGTCTTAGTATCAACTACAAAAACCCAAAATTATGATCGTGGACAGGGAGCATAAAAAAGAACACCAGTAAGCCAATGTCAGTTAGTACAAAGTTTTGTATACCTTGGTTCAAATCCGTCGGCGCATTCAACCAGCGCAATGGGTCAGCCATGATGAAACTGAAAATATGGCGAGATAAAAATATCACCAAAGCCACCAAAATGTTTTTGGTTCAGTCGCTTGTCTTTTCAGTATTTATGTATGGCTCTGAAACTTGGACTGTTAGAAGAGTAGATCGCCATCACCAAAAAAGCTTTAGAAATGTGGGCTTAGAGATGATTGCTAAGAGTTCCTTATACAGCTCACCGACCTAACGTTTCTGTATTGAGTGAACTCGGAAATGTAAAGCGACTATCTTCCATTGCCTCGATGCGTATCTTGACGTTCCTCGGCCATATCCATAGAACAGATAATATTAATAAAAAAAATGTATACCAAATTCATTGTATATTGCCTCTGCCTGAAACTTGGCAACTTTGATGCCCTGTAACTAAAAGCTGCTCGGTTTGTGGCGAAAATAAGTTTTACTCAGCACATCGAAAACTACATCATATAATAATAATAAATGTCCATAAGAAGTGTGCGCGACCCTTTATTAAAGTCAAATTGTTATATCCGTCAATTTGTGGATTGTATTTTTGAATACTTTTGAACTATTCTAAGAGGTTTTGAAAGGTCTCCCGCTTATGTCGGGAACAAGCTTTTTAATAAACTTCCCCAGTCGGTCAGAAGTCTTCCTCTGAATAAATTTAAAAATGTGGTCAAGACTATTCTGTTGGATGAAGCATTTTACTCTGTAAGAGACTACTTGTCCTATTCATTTTAGTTTGTTTAGGTATAAATCTATTAGTGTTTTTTTATAATGTAATTTTATGCAATGTTGACTTGTACATCCATATATTGTATGGCTTAAGTATCAATAAAGAAATACAAATACAAATACGAATATAGATACGAGTAAAAGTATCTGAATTCAACCATCGAATTACAAAAAGGAATAATGCTTAAATAATCTTAAGTTGAATAATTATTATTCATCATTTGAATACCAATTAAACTAATTTCCAGTATAAGCTTCTGAATACCTAATTTGTTATATTATTTTTCAAAAGAAAGTAATTCGACTTTGCTCGGTTTATAATATCATTATTTATTAATTAATATTTGAAACACATTTTTATCGATACCCAAACTACCTAAAATGTATTTCCTGTTTCCCAATACCCATGCGTTAAAATTCTACTAAGCGATCTTCTTATGTTTTAATTTTACTTTTATCCGTTTGTTATAAAACCCCGAAATTTATGCGCAATCCAATTTTTTTTACTTTTACTGATTTTAAAGTCAAATATGGAGGTAACATATTGTTTATGTGGCTTACACTCTCTACAATAGTCAGAGAGCAAACGTTCGTTTTGACTGCAAGCGCAATCAATTTTATTCACATCGTAAACTTGACCTGGGGCATATGCTTCTGTAGAAAAGATCGAAGTACCACAGTTTTTAAGGCGTTGGCACTGCTAGTAGTTTTTTAATCTTCTCGTTTGATCAAAAATTCAATTTCTGTCCACACGACTTACGAAGACAAAAATAAGAAATATGGAAATAAAATTTTGTCATTTTGCATCATAAATCGACTAATTGATGTCACAAGATGTATAAATGTCCATACTTTAATCCTCAGAGTAAGAATGCTTTAATCGAACAAAGTAATAAAAAAGTGCCTTTAAGTTGCAATTTACTATATTATTATTTATTATTACCACCCATAGGTACCTACCAATACTAATCTAAGTAATGTCATTGACACATTGGATTCTGTTATGCACGATATTAGCCGAGGATACACAATAGCTTTATATTATGCCTTCCTCCATTTAGCTATTAACTAACCCTGCCATAATGCCTCTATTTGTCTTTAATTAGGCATTAGTTTGAATAGTCCAACTTATTTTTATTTTATTTTGACCCCTAAGTTTAAAACAATATGGTACATATTATTTTTCTGATTTACCAGGTGAACACAACCACGAAAAGCTAAACCATTATAGATATGTTCTATATTGTTCTGGCGGATTCATATTTTGGGTATTTACCAAGTAAATACGTTTTTCTCTACTCATATAATTTAAATGATTTATTAGATCATGAAATGAAATTCATTAAAATGAAGATGTTTCATTAAAAATTGAGACCAATAATAATGCAACATCACAGCAACATTAATTTGGTCATTATCAAAGATTACCGTAACCTTTCAAATTTATCAATTTTGATAGTCCATAGTTTAGGAGAGGGGGGGTTGGGGGTTCTTTCGAAATATGACGTGGGCAATATTAACATTATAAATAGTAAATGTAGTAACTTATTTTGTTTGATTTACTATTCTATAGTATAGGTGAAATACCTTATAAGAGAATCTTCTTACTAGTTTAACTAAAATTAACAGGGGATAAAATTTAATTTTCCTGAATGGATTTGTGTAAGTTTTTCATATTTTAATAAATAGTTATTTGGAATTCCAATGTTTATTTTGGTAAGTTGGTATCAATCCTTAATAAATACAATGAATAGTTTCTGCGGTAGGATCCTTGTGAAACTTAACTTCATAAATACACTCGCATTCATTATGACACTCGCCTATGGCTCGAGTCTAATTCTCATTCCCCTATCTTAATACCTATTAATAAATGCTCTTTACATGACATACTATTTTCTACTGTTATACCTGAATGAGATTCATTAAGATGCAGATGTTTCATTAACATACAGCTAGGTTTGTGACCAATAAAAATGCAACATTATAGCAATATTCAGTCAATATCAAAAATTACCATGACCAGGGCAGATTTAAAATGTATCAATTTTGATAGTCCATAGTTACTATTAACTACATAAAGACACTCAACTTCATTATGACACTCGCCTAAGGCTCGAGTCCAAATTCTCACGCCCCTGTCTTAGCCTATCATTAAATGCTTATTGCAAATACACTATTTTCTGTTCTTATACTTTAATGAGATACATTAAAATACAAATGTCTCATTAACATACTAGGTTTATGACTAAAAATGTAACATTATAGCAGTATTCAGTCAATATCAAAAATTATCATGACCAGGGTAGATTTAAAATGTAGGTATCAATTTTGACAGTCCATAGTTACGATTCACTTCATAAATAATGAAAATTAAAGTAGTTTTTTTCATTATTACTACTGGTTGTAGAAAAAATTGTAAATGCAACTCACATTTAATGGCTATTAAGATACTCGTATTCGCTACAACACTCGCCTAAGGCTCGGATACTAAGTGGCACACCCCTGTCTTAATCATCATCATCATCATCAACCAGTCAAGTTGTGTCCACTGTTGAACATAGGCCTCCCGTAGTCTAGCCCAGCGTCCTCAATCCTGTGCTGCACTCATCCAGTTTGGTTCGATTCTTCTGATATAATCGGTCCACCGTGTAGGTGGGCGACCCCTGTTTCGAAGGGCATCTTGTCGTGGTCTCCACTCTAGGATCAGCTTTGTCCATCATATGTCTGTTGTCCAGCACAGTTCCACTTTAACCTCGTTATGCGTTCTATAGCATCACTCACTCCAGACAGTTGGCGAAGTCTGGTATTAGAAACTCTATCTCTCAGGGATATTCTCAGCATTGACCTTTCCATGGCTCTCTGTGCAACACGAATTCTGTTTACGATCCTCTTTGTTGGTGTTAATGTTTCTGCTTCGTAAGTTAGCACAGGAAGAACACACTGGTTGAAGACCTTTCTTCTTAAACAGATTGGGATGTTTGATTTTAGGATGTTGCTTAGTCTTCCAAAAGCTGCCCATCCAAGGCCGATTCTTCTCTCTAGTTCCCGGGTTTGGTTATATCTACCTATGAGAATTTCGTGCCCTAGATACTTGTATGAGCTTACTTGTTCTACATGATTTTTACCCAGTGATATTCGTTCACTTATCACCAAGTTGGTCATAAATTGAGTTTTGTTAAAGTTAATCTTTAAGCCAACTGTTTTGAGGCATTATCTAGTCTGTTGAGCATTTCCCTTGCTTTGTCTATTTTTTCAGTTATCAGTACAATGCCATCAGCGAATCTAAGGTGGTTAAGCTTCTCGCCGTTTATGTTTAAACCCATCTTTTCAAAATCAACCCTTTTAAACATGCGTTCCAGGAGTGACGTAAAAAGTTTTGGAGATATCACGTCTCCCTGTCTTACACCCCTTTCAATGGAAAAATTCTCCGTATAGTCATGCAGTTTTACACAAGCCTTTGCACCCTCATATACGTTTTTAATAATATTAATGTACCTGTAGTCTACACGGCATTCTGTTAGTGCATAAAGCATTTGTTCTTGATTTATCGTGTCGAACGCTTTCTCATAATCGACAAAGATGAGGACTAGGGTCTTGTTATATTCTGTGCATATCTCTATAATACCTTTATCAACTTGCAGATGGTCATTTGTACCAAACCCAGATCTAAAACCTGCTTGTTCACGTGGTTGATAGAAGTCCAATTTATTGGTGATCCGCTTGTCTTAATACCAATCGTTAAATGCTCATTACGTGACATACTATTTTCGACTCTTATACTTTAATGAGATTCATTAAGATACATATGTTACATTAACATGCAACTAGGATTAGGACCAATAAAAATGCAACATTATAGCAATATTCAGTCAATATCAAAAATTACCATGACCAGGACAGATTTAAAATATATCAATTTTTATAGTTGATTGTTACTATTCGCTACGTAAATTATGAAAATTAAAGCACTTATTGTTTCATTATTATGACTGGTCGTAGAAAAAATAGTGAATCAAGCTCACATTTTATGGCTATTAAGACACTCGCATTCGTTACGACATTCGCCTACAGCTCGGGTTGTAATTATCATACACATGTCTTAATACCTATCATTATATGCTAATTACAAAAAATGCCGTTTTCTACTCATATACTTTAACTGATTTATTAGACATTTTTACCAGTGTCGTAATGAAGCATTACGATACTGACGTTTCATTATCAAACTGGGTTATAACCAATCAAAATTCAACATCACAGTAATACTCCGTCAATATCAAAGACATCAGCCATGATCATGACAGATTTAAAATTTATCAATTTTGACTGTTCATAGACAATTTACTTAGTAAATTTAATAAACTAAAGATTATTTTTCATGATTATGACTGGTCGTAGATGATGGCTATTAAGACCCTCAGATTCGTTACGACACTCGTTTACGACTCGTATCGTAACTCCACCAATAAAAATGCACAGCAATATTCGCTATGTTGGGGTTTGGAACCTTCGGCAACATGCACTAAAACTGAGCTTTATCCGCAATACCGAAACAGAATTTTTGCACTCGACGCGCGTTTCCCTAACCATGTTAGCATCATCAGGAGATGATTAAAACAGTTTTAATCATCTCCTGATGATGCTAACATGGTTAGCGAAACGCGCGTCGAGTGCAAAAATTCTGTTTCGGTATTGTGGATAAAGCTCAGTTTTAGTTAAAGCAATATTCGGTCAAAATCCAAGTTTACCATGGCTATAACAGATTTAAAATATAGTACTTTTAACACTTCATAGTTTCTATAAACTTCATAAGTTATGAACATTAAAATACTTATTTTTCATTATTATAACGGGTCGTAGGAAAAATAATGAATGCAACTCACATTTAATGACTATTACGACACTCCTATTCATTACGATACGCGCCTCGGCCAGCTCGGGTCATAATTCTCATATTCGTGTCTTAATGCCTATCATTAAATGCTCCTTGCACAACATATTATTTTCTACGCCTATACTTCAATGAGATTCATTAAGCTGAAAATGTATTAATTTTTACATATCATAGAAAAAGTAATGTACGCAAATTCCATTTAATGGCTGTTAAGACACACATTCATTCTTATGCTCATGTCTTAATAGCGATCATTAAATACTCATTGGGTAATACACTAATTAAGTTTGGAATGCAGATCATTTTCATAGACATGATGTGATAGCAATTTTCGTTATGAAACTTATCCCTTGAACATATTTAATCGGCAGTTAAAAATTGTTAGTGTGCTTGTGAACCACACTTCTGAAGTGAAATTTCATCCGCCCAAAACAGAATCTTAGAATAAGCCTAAGGTTTGTACAGTGTATCAGGTATTTTTTTTTGCTTCAGTCCACCTGCAAAGGTGTTGCCTATAATACCCTAATGGGCACTGCAAGTAGGAAACGGCGAGGAGGAAAGATACCGATGGACTCTTTTCTTAAAGATGTTTAGACTGTAGCCATCAGGGAACAATTCGGTTGGCAAGGAGTTCCAGATGCTTGTCACACGCCAGAAAAAATAATGTTGGTAGAGGCTGGTTCTGAGTGTGCTCTATTGAAGAACATATAGATGAGAACTTCTAGCTCGTCGTGTGGAACGAACAAAGCTGCCACTGGAGGGAATCAGAGTTATTAGTTCGGTCGAACACCCTCCGTGATAATATCGGTAAAAAAGGGAGATATCACCCATCATCCGCCTATGTTTCAAGATGTGAAGGGAACGAGTCAGTGTTTCGTCGTTAATAAGTCTAACAGCTCGGTTCTGGATGGAGTCTAAGAGCGCCAGAGTATGTTTGGGAGCAGAACTCCAAATGGGAGAGCAATACTCCAGAGTAGGTCTGATTTGCGCTTTATAGAGTGTAAGCAACTGATGGGAGCTGAAGTATTTTTTGGCACGGAAAAGTACACCCAGTTTTTGAGAGGCACACTTGGCGAGACGGACATGCTCATCCCATGAAAAGTTAGCGCTTGCGGTTATTCCAAGAAGCGAAAAATTGGAGGATGGAGAAAAGATTTCCCCCTCCATGATGATGTCAAGGTAGTTTCCCTTAGTTTTTCTCCGAGAGAACACAGCAGCCTGTGTCTTTTTGGCATTGAAGGTTACAAGATTGTTGGATCCCAATTCAAGAATTGTGTTTAAGTCTCTATTGATTGAGTCGGTCTGTTGTCTTCTTAGTTGTCCCAGAGTGGCCGATGATAATGGTTTGTCAGAAGAAAAGGATGATACAAGACTGCTATCGTCTGCATAGCTGTAAATGGGGTTTTCAGTAAGCTATAGTATAATAGGTCATTTATGTGCAGCAGGAACAAAGATGGAGACAAAACCGAACTCTGCGTAACACCAGCATTGATGGCAACGCATAATTCTCCCTCCTCATATTTTGCATGTTTCTGTTATATAATTATTTTTATTTTAAGCAAATTTGCTGACAGGAATGATGGAACATACATACAGTAAACCCACCGTAACACGCTTTTATTTTATGCAAATTCGCTGACACTAATAATTATAGACGAGTTCGGCGCGAATGACATGCAAAAAGCGAAGATAAAATATGGTTTTATCCCATGCTTGTTTGAATTGTGGGCTGGCCGACATCAAAATTTGTCTCGTCATGTCACCGTGTAACTCTCTCCTTCATACTCCCTCTGATTAAAGCTTAATTTTATTCTACTCCACACATGCTCTATAACATTCAGATCGAGAACTATAGCAGGTCTCTCCATTCGCTCAACGTTATTTTATCTCAAAATTTTCGTTCTATGTGGATGAGCCTTCATGTTTTATTTTGAGAATCTGACCGATCGGCAATCAACAATAATATGATAGAGAGGTAGCCTGGCAACGATATGTCACGGTCACGAGATCAAAACAAGCTTTTAAAGTTGGAAAAAATATATTGACATTTCCAATACAATTATGGATTCATCGCTTTTCTTTCTTTGCTACCCTCTACAATGGAAAATTGAAAATGCAGACATTCAGTACAATGCTGGCTGTGCTTGGATAAAAAATTGCTTGATTATCATCAATAGAAATATGTCGTAGTTTTTTACATAAAGGGGTTGTTTTTCGGAAAGATATTGATTGGAAGGCTTCAATTAAAAAAATTGCAAAAACGTCTCCACAAATGCAACAGCTTAAGCTTTTTCAATTTTTGGACTACTTTCTTCTCAATCCTGTATAATATGCAAATATCCTTGCTAGCTCAAAACGCCACCTTGACCTGGAATCTCAATACGACGATCTTACAGGATCTGAAAAGCTCTTCAAAATCCGTTTTCAAAGTGTAGCGATTTAAAAAATAATGCAAAAATTGTGTTTTTTTTGACGAGCAGTTTACTTCATTTCACATAAATAGCAAATTTTATCGTTCAAATAAACTCAGAAGTTTTGATTTTGGTTAGCACACTGCCTAATACATTTTATCTATGTAGTGTGTACTTTTTGAATTAAGAATATATAAAAATGGCACTTGCTACCGGATTAACAAACGTATGAGAGAAATGCGATAATATGAGAAGGAGAAAAAGGAAGAACGAAGATTCTGCATATGGAAGATGTTCAACTGATAAAGAAGGGAAAGTTAAAGATCTCGTGCAGACTTAGTATTGACGTCCAAGTGCAAGGTCGTGCGTATAGTGGTGTAGTGATTTTATTTTGAAGGATTTCCGAGATGGCAACTAATGATATAATTATTGTAAGTAACAAATGTTATTAGCAGACAATAATTTCGTTATTCTATAAAATTTAAATTCCACCTGGTTAAGCTTGCCAAATATAAATTTTTAAAAACGGGTTTTCGAAATTTCGGTTTACGCCGAACAAAAAAATGTCATAAAACCCCAACCGCACCCAAATTTGATCCAAAATTTTATTAAACTGAATACTGGGAGATTTTTTAAATTTAGGTTTGTGCTCATGCGATGCGATAGGTGATGCCAATTAGGCCTTAAATCGATTATGGTGTTATTACTAGCAATAGCAATAGTCTTGATCAAATATCTTTTTTTGTACAAAAATAACACAACATTGCTCTAACGTATGAGGCAAAAACATGATGCCTATCTATAGCTTTAAACCTGTAAACAAAGCATAAATATCTAATAATAAATATTTCAAAGTTTAACATAGGAACTTTAATTTTTGTGTAACAAATACGCCCGCCTTGAAATGGGGTATTTTTAGTACCCCTTCTGGATTTTTAGAAAAAGGGTATTTTTTGAAAATCCTCTATAAAAAAAAGGGTATTGTACCCCGAAAAGGGGTACGTCTGGCAAGCCTACACCCGCTCTGTAGAATTTACTAACCTCGCATTTGTTATCCAGTGCTGCTATTTCTAGGTAGATAACATCTTAGAACTTCTTACAAATGTGCATATCTTCTAAAAGTGCCCTTTATCATTCGGCGAAATTAAGAATTTCTTTTAATATTGATTTTTTTCACCCTACATTTTTTCCAACAAGTAGAAGAAGAAAAGTGTTTCCGTAAATATATAAAATTTTACATATTTCTTATAAATTTAAAACAAAAATTTCCTAATATTTTTTTAAAATATCAAAAAATAGTGTTTGACAGAGAAAATAATTTATAAATCATTTTATTTATTCTCTTTTTCTGTAAACTGAATAAATAAAAACAAAATATTTTGGTATTTTCTTTTTTTTATTTATGTACATGATGGTATAACCGAATTTGTTTAATTATTCTTTTCCAAGCTTTCCTAAAATTATATATTTTCAATTGAAATATCCTCCATGTTATTGGATACATTAATTCCCTTCAAAATGTTTTATTTTTTGTATTATTACTATTTTATTTAAATACTTGGGGACAATCATTAACGAGAGATGGGACAACTCTCAAGAAATACGATGTCGCATCGAGAAGGCCTGCTCTGTGTTTATTCAAATGAGCTCGCTTTTTAAAAGCCATAATCTATCCTTAGACATGAAGCTTAGACTCTTGCGCTGTTACGTTTTCTCGGTCCTTCTGTATGGCGTAGAAACCTGGACCCTCACTAAAGAGACTACCAGGAGAAATGAAGCGTTCGAACTCTGGCTGTACAGGAGAATACTGAAAATATCTTGGACACAAAATATTACCAACACAGAAGTAATGCGACAGATGAAGAAAGAACCAGAACTGTTAGATACCGTAAAATGTCGGAAACTTCAGTAGTTCGGCCACATAATGAGGAACCCAAATAGATACGAGCTGCTACAGGAAATCCTACAAGACAAAATTAACAGCAGGAGAGCACCTGCGGAGAATATCTTAGTTGGCAAATCTTAGAACGTGGTTCGACAAATCATCAGCAGAACTTTTCCGAATCGCCATCAACAAAGTAAGAATAGCCATGCTGATAGCCAACATCCGGAACGGATAGGCACATGAAGAAGAAGATTTAAAGTTTTTATGAAGAGAATTAGTTACTCCTCTTTTATCCATAATCCAGATAACTTCTCGAAAACATCTGCGTTCATATCCAAGCCTTCTACAAAGCCAAATTTTAACTACCAACAAGTGCAATTATTAACTGGCTTTCTTTACCAGAGGGTTTAATTCCAGTAGACCATCCTTCTATGAAAGCTTGGGGCGCAGTTACTATATTTTTATCTTGCCATATTTTGCCAGTCGCAGAAGCCTCGTTTACTCAAGTTTCCTCTAAATAATAGATACCTATTTACATTGTCTCTTCGGTATTGCCTTAATGCTACCATCAATGAGGATATGAACGTCATCGTGGAATGGGGTGAAGAAAACAATGTCCAGTTTAATGCAGGAAAAACTCATGGCGATGTCTTCTCAAAAAAAGCAAACACCGCAGGACATGACTTATCAATGACAGGACAAACACTGACTCTGGCCTCATCCATAAGCTTGCTGAGCATCAACGTAGAAAACAATATTTCTTGGCGTAATCAAGTCACCAAAATCGCCAAGGCAGCAGCACAAAAGCTAGGAGCACTCTATAGAGCAAACAAATTGTATACACCTCATCAGCTCTTACTGCTCTATAAGGCCCAGATAAAGATCATCTCTGCAATACTGTTTCCATGTGTGGAGCTCGGCACCCAAATACTTGCTCAAGATATTAAACTCCATGCAGAGGAGAGCAATCCCTCTTGTGGATGACTTAGAATTGACTTAAGACCTTGATAGCCTTCAACATCGAAGAAAAGTGGCGGACCTATCTCTTTACTATCGATACTACTACGGAAGGTGCTCCAACGAGCTGGCACTTATGATTCCGCCAGAATTGTGCCAAACAGAAAAACCCGTCAGAGACAAGCTGCTCACCAACAAACGATTCAGTTGCGAACACCTAGGACTTCGCTGTTGCGGGAATCCTTTGTCTCGAGAACTGCCTCGCTCTAGAATGAACCTCCGAGTAATGTCTTTCCTGAAAACTACAACCTACAGCGCTTCAAGTCCAACGTCTATCGTCTTCTCCGCAGATGCACCGCTCGTTGAATGGTGCGTTGTGTGTACCGAACTTAAAAAAGAACTGCTTATAAATATCATCTTCGATAAGAGATAATTTTGTCTTTTTCCATCAGAATTCATTTTCCTAAACGGGAACTCATTTTTAGGCCTATCCACAGTCTCGTTTTGCTTATAGACGGAATGCTTTCCTCTTTTCGCACCTCAGCCATTCTTTTACACAAGGTGGGTATTTCATTCTTACAGCGGTTTTTGTATCATCATCGTTTCTTGGTGATTTTATTGGGCCCACTTTTTCCCTCGCGTGATAGTCTCTATATCGCTAACTCCCAGTCATTTTGAACACATTTCAACCATTTTTGCAACACCGGTTGCTTAGTTATGGTATTTATGGACATTGTAGATGTTAAGAATAATACCTTTTTCATTTTTAGACACAACATATTTACTAACTCTTCCCAGCAAGAAAATCAGAGATGTTAGCCATTTTCACGAAACAACTTTTCACTTCTTACTAGGAGATAACTACACTTTTTCTTAAGTGATTTATTATCTAATAAAAAGGTTATTTTATTATAGAAAGGTGTGTGAGCATGAGCAATAATGTTTGTATGAAACGAAAAGCAGGTACTATAGCCGAAACAAGGTTATAAAAGTGGACCTTCCTCAGTTTCTCGGTTGTTTGATTGCTATTTTATTACTTTCTCTACTTTTGATATGAACTTTAGATGACAAGTTTTGCAAATCTTGGTGTTGAACAATTTTGTAAAAAATCTTACAATTGGCGATGTATTGTTTAACTGCAGTAAGTTACAGGCAACATGAAAAAGAAATAAAATTTCAGGATAAATTGTAGATGTCTCGTTTCATAAAAAAGCTCCTCAATTGCTAGACTCTTTTTGTTTATCTTTCAGTTAAAAGCCTGATAATACTATTGCCCACTTTGGCCAAAATAGATGAAAAATTGGTAAAGAAGAGAATGATATCGTTTTTGAACAGAATTAATGTATTATCTGTACAGCAGTTTGGGGTTCAAAATGAACTAATGAACGTTTGCATTGCTGGAGGATCTATATATGAGTTTGAATGGCGGTCAGGTGACAGCGGCGGGTTTCTGTGATCTCGCAAAAGCGTTTGACTGTATGGATCACGGAATATTGTCGAATAAACTCAACCGGTATGCGGTATGGTTTTAGAGAATATTCTCTTCTCTCAGGTGGTTTGGAACTTATTTGTCTGATCGCTCTCAAGCAGTATTTTTTAAATAATAAGATATCAGAACACTTATATATCAATTATGAGTGGTGTACTTGGACCAGTTATATTTCTGATTTACATTAATGGCCTTGCTACTTTGAAGATTACAGTCAGAGTAACACTCTTTGCTGATGAGACATCAATACATCAATCCTGTGACATGCTCTTGCTGCCAAAATGTTGGGAGATATGACTAATACTGATTTTGGAACTGCAGATTGATGATAGATTGAAGTTTCAATGTCATATTTTCGTGTTATCGAGAAAGATTTCATCTGGGTGTTATGCCCTCAGGATTCTTTCTCAACACCTGGACTCCACCACTTATTTCTCCCTTATAGGGATTACATTTTGGGGTAGCTGTTCTCAGTAGTTTGTTCTTTAGAAGAGAGCTTTAAGATTCATGTATGGGCTTGGAATGAGGGAATCACGTAGGCCATTCTTCGTGGAATGCAGGATCTTGACTTTGGCCTCCCTATTTTTACTGGCAAGTGTTTGTCTTGTATATAAAAAATTCACACGGCATACAAATGACACTTAACACAACATAAGAGAACACACTCATGTTCCTTTGCCGATACCTAGAGCTACACAAATGAAGAACTCTTTTGTATATATATGGCAAAATAAGCACTCAGTCATTTGCCCGCAAACATAAGAACTTTCACGTGTTCTAAGAGATTTAAGAAATACGTCAAAACTATTTTATTGGCTAGAGCTTACTATAGCATGGAGTAGTAATTCCAGGATGGATGGAGAGATCTGGGTCAGGTTAGTTTGGCTGTTTTTTTTTTTATTTTATTATAACCTGGATTTCTAGCCGATTTTATTGACTCATTGACTTTATGTATTGACTATTGCATTGATATTGTATTTAGTTTATATTATCTGCGGTTTGTTTGCTTTGGCAATGAGATTCTTTAATTCTTTGGACAATAAAGCATGTTTTGAATTTGAATTTGAATATGACTGATAACTGACTTATTTCCTTAAGTTGGCACAATGGAAGATTTGAGTCGATTTTTTAGTTATACGTAATAATAAGCTTATTAAGATTATAACTAATATTATGATAACAAAATATGTTAGATAAAGTTCAAGATAAGTTCAATAGTCTCTCGAAGTTTTCTGCAACACCGCTGTCGATTCCTGGTATGCATTTTGGTTTTTGCATTTTAAATAACCCCCATATGCATATAATTAAAATTTTTTAGTTTTTATTAAGTGGATTATAAGGATTAATCCATAACGATAGATTATCGATTTGTTTAACTATAGTATAGAACTTGTTCAAGCAAAAGAAGTTATACGTTTGTGACCAGATTCCGGTAGCGGCAACTACTCATACCTATTGAAATATTATTAATATTAATTTGAACCTACATAGTGTACTTAATATGTCAGATTATGTAGGCGTGGCACAAATGCTCAAGAATAATAATTATTATACTTTGTACTCTAAATTATATGAATTAGTATTTTCTTAGCGTTTAGACTACCTGTAATTGTACACCAAGCTGATTAATTTGTTCTACGGCAACGAACCAAACAACTAATATCAAATTGAATTTTAAAGAGAATATAATTTGATATTTAAACTATACTTAGAGTATGTCTCGTTTAACGCCCACGCCATTAGAAATCTGCTTAAAAATGTATGCAAAAAACATTGCAAATAATAAATTGAGCGGCACGTAATTATTAAGCTTGTGATATTCTTGACCTGCAATTTTCAAAATAATATGGTCAAAAAGGCATCTTATAAAAATTGTAAATCGAAATTAACTTTTGAGTAAAATGCTCGAATCTTCCGTTACGTACCGGAAAGATAAACCAAACGTTCCATGGCATAGGGGAAAGGGTTCGAATATCGACCAATTAAGAGCTATGTAAGATAAAACCACTACTTTCAAAGATAGTTTTATTTTACAACATAAAAATGTAAACAAATCTTCTGTTTAAAATATAAAAACAAAACTATTACTTGATCAATATTATTCTTCTACGGTCTGCTAATATCGATCATATCAATGTCTATTCGCATGCTATTAATCAAGCCTTCTGGCCGTGGTACTTTAGTACAGACAACATGGAGACAAGTGGGGCATGACCTACATCGTCACCATGGGCGTAGGTAGACAGGGAGGGGCCAGGGGGGGGGGGCCGTGGCCCCCCCTGTGAATTTAACCGACTCATGACTTTTGTGTAAAAATTGGGCGTGGCCCGCCAAAATTTGCCACTACTGCGGCCTTGTCTACGACTCGCCCCCCCCCCCCCCTGAGAAAAAATCCTGTCTACGCCCATGATCGTCACCATAGTTCATCTGTCCTAGTTGTCATGCAGATTGGACATATCTCAATTTTCTTCTTTCATATTTTCGCCATGTTGCTGGACTTGCATTTTATTTGCTTTTTAGTTGCTGTTGTTTGAACTCCTACTAATTTTCCTTTTCGGAATACAATTTTTGTAGATTCGTCAGCTTTTTTTCCTGCAAAAATACTTGCAGCAGAGTGGACGTTAGTATTAGAGACTTTTATTTCCTTCTCTTAGGCCGTAGCTTTTCTGTTAGTCTGATGGGTGTCTCTTTTTAATTGAACGGTCATACCTTCCTCATCGGTTGCGACATCCTTGAAGACTTCTTTTTTAGTCGATGACAAACTGTGGTTCGAAAAGATATCCCTCGTTCCTCGTTGACGCACGTAGCTCGAATCTCGATGATACAGACTTCTAGTGGCGGTGTAAAGTGACGCATATCTGCTTCATCATAGCTTCGGTTAGTTACATACGATGGGAATGGATCCCAACTATTCCCAGGATTCAGACCTCAATAAATCGTTTCTTCCGTAGGTTTGCTGGCTTTTGCCTGAACAACGGAATTCGCTTTTATTGCTTTTTCGATTGTACGCGTTAGCAAAGAGCTCTGCCACAGGATGTCAGTCACGTCAAATTTGTCATAATTATGGGACTTGATATCGTAAAATCTGGATATGTTTTGGTTATTAGGTAAAATTTCTGTGGATGTTAGGGCGGATTTCGAATAAAAATTTTACTTTCATCAGTTTTTATGGTAAGTAGATTTATTTGCCTGAAATCTCGTTTTAAACGATTTGAGAGAATCTGGACATATTTCAAGCGAAAACAGCGGTTTCTGGTCGATTTTATGGAAGATTTTAAGGTAAAATTTAACTTTAAACATCGAAGTCTGTTGCATGTGTGTTAAGTGCAGGGTGATTTAGAAATGGCTGTAGGTCATTTGCCTTGATTACCGCCTGCTAGATTCCATTCAGAAGAGAGATGGGCGTCTCGTCGGCGACCCGGAATCTGGATAGTCTGGAACACCGCAGACATGTGGCCGAGGTGCCCCTGTTTTACAGATACTTTTACGGTAGATGTCCCCAGAATGTGGCCCGCCTCATCCCGCCCCTGTCAACGTCTGTCAGACAGTCACGACAGACGGCAAGAGCGCACCAGTTCGTCCTACAACTGGAAACACCTAGAGCATCACTTTACAAGAACTCATTTGTCTGGCGCACTGCATCACTGTGGAACTCAGTCCCAAGACATCTGTTTCCTCCTAATTACAACCTATACAACTTTTCAAGAACCGTGTCAATCAATATCTTCGCACATACACCGCTCGTCGAGCGCCACATGATCTCCCTTTAGTGTGTGTGCTACTGAAAAAACACAATATATAAGATTATATTATTTTTTATTTTATAAACGACACCATTGATAGGTATCGTGTACCTGCACAAGATGTCGCTCATTACTATATATCGCACTGCCTATGTCTTCAATGCCGGATTTAAATGGTTTGAACTGTTCTCAAGTGGTGTCCATTAGATATTGGCCCCCTCGGGATTAAATGCTCAATGACCTAATGATTGGGCGAGCCCGGGCTACCCCGCCATGAGCGAAACTCTCATCGCAGACTCTTCATGGGGAACAAAGGTCGCGAGGACAAGCGCGAGCGCGCGCACCAAACGCGACGTCTCCATAAGAGAACGCTGAGAAAATCGGCCTGGCATCTGGCGGTGAGGTGCCCCCTGTCCAAAAGGTCATTGAGGGTTTAACCCCGTGGAAACGAACAAAAAGGTAATTTTTCGATGTTTTTATGGGAATATGTTATGTAGGGATGCAACGAACTGAGAAGTATTCACGATACATCTAAACACGGTATATCAGCTTTCCAAAAATGACATTTCGTATACTACGTCACGTGTGGAATTTATATGTAAAATACAGGGAAAATCTGGAACACACTTGATGCCACGTTGTAATTTTTCGAACGGCTGACATACCGTGTTTAGGTGTATCGTGGAAGTATCGATACTTTGAACTTGTGAGTATTTTTTGAAGGAATATGGCACAGCTTAAATACTAGTAGTATTTAAGCTGTGAATATGGTATCGATATCGATACGTTTATGTATCGAGTACGAGTACTTACACATGTGGCACGTAATTCGTGTAATTTAGAGGCAAATGGCCACAATTTACAATTAAGCGGAAGCGGGTCTTCGTGTATTGGTTATTCTAATATTCAAATAAAATTTTTAAAAAAGCAGAAATATACACGGATAAATACCTGACTGGAGACAAAAGAATGATGCTTTTAGATTTTTTTTCTCTTTTAGCAAAGAAAATTCCTTCCTTCCAAATCTTAACTCAGAGTCATTGTTTCTTTTGTAATAGATTTTTCATTATTTCGGCTTTAAATTCCTTCGAGAGAACATCATTGACTTTGTCTCCAGTTTACGCATTCTCAAAGTCATAAGTCTTTGACACAAAGTCTCAAAGCGTTAGGTTGACATTCTCTACCGATGCGATCCCCGCCATGCCTGAGCTCGAGGCCACCCGAGGTTAACCGAAAACTCGCTTGCCAGCACCGATTGAAGTTTGTATGTTGCGTTATCAGTTTACGTCAGCGTTGTTTACGCATGTCTAGTGTGTACGTGTCGTTAGTATCGATTTAAACCGCCATAATTTTCGGTTCTGTTGTGCGTTTAATCCTAGGCTAGGATGAGTTGAAATTTTGAGAGCCTACTTGAAAAGTGGCGTTTAAGCCACATGTTAGAAACATTGGGAGGTAAGCATCTAAATTGATATACCGTAGAGTAATTAGTTTTATAGTGTATTTCATGATTCAAAATGTAATATTAGGTTAGGGTTGCCAACTTTCGACATTTAAAATACAGGACCCAGTGGCGGATTTAGAATTTTCACCATGGGGGCGCTTTGGCGGCTCGTTTATAAAGTGGGAAGGCTCACGGGGAGAATGAATTTTGGCGCCCGTATCAAAAAGCTTGCCGCAGGTGCGGACTCAACAATTTTTACCCAAAAGTCGTTAAATCGTTAAAAAAACAAGGATTTGGTGCCCTTTTGAATGGCAGTTGTCGCGCACTTACGGAAATGAATAATATACAAAGAATTTTTTCAAATAAAACAAGTACTACAAAACTTGCTTTTAGATGTGGTTATCAGAGAGAGGACTATCAATATGATGACATTCTCTTGGAGTTGAATCTTCAGTCTCTGCAGACTAGGAGGCAGACTGCCGACTTGTGTTTTTTGCACATTGTTTTAAGTGGTGGCATACGATATCCGGACCTACTTGCCTTGGTTCCGTTCAACGTTGGTGTGAGGAGAGGTGAGAGGTAGAAATATATTTTTGTTGTACCGTTTCACCCAACTAACTATGGCAGAAACAACCCTTTAACTCGTTTATTAGATAGGGCTAATCAATTTAATAATATATACGATAACATAGATTTATTCAATTCGAGGCTGGTTATAGTTTTAAGTCCTTTTTAAGAAGCCACTTGTGATAGAACTAATGTGTGATTTTACTGCTCTGATTGTTTATTACTGAAATGTGTGATTTTTATTTGTGTGATGTGTATGTGATATTTTTTAGTATTTTTGTTATTCTTGTGATATTTTAAAATTAGTTTATTAATATGCTTCAAATGTGGTTATTATTAATGTATTTTGTAAAATGGCATTGCCGTTAATAAATAAATAAATAAATACACATTTACCATCTACCTATTGCTTCCAAATATATTTTTTCTGGCTCTTCGCCGCTTCTAAGATCTATTTATTGTTTTTTACCTCTTTGTAAAAACCACCGCAGTTATACTATAAATTAAAATTTATTAAAAGCTCACTTTTAATTAAATTAACTGAGCATCGGTTTCGATCATCTCGCCATTTTATTTTCTTTACCGAAAAAACCCTTTCGGCAAAGGCGCCAGTTTTAACCATTGACATGTACATTGATATCGATGGTTTTAACATGTTAGAACACTCATTCGATTTAAGTAGATTACACCATTTTTCTCTGTTTTAAAATTTGTATTTTCTTCAGAAAGTACCTTTTTTAAATATGCAATTTCTATGAATTTTTTGAAATGAATGAATGAATGAAGATTTTACTATAAGCAGCTGTTCACCTCATAGCAGTGCACGAGTTTGTTTAGCTGCAATTTGTAATTTTATGTTTTCGCTTTAAAAACTGAATCGAACTGAGCTCATTTCGTTTTTTATATCTATTTACATTATTCGTTACTTCATTGATTTATTGTGTCTATTGACTTTTTATTGATATAATGATATTATCGCTGCCATGAGATTCATTTAGCTTAGTTTTATTAAATAATCATTTTCCTTACCCATAGATACTTATCGGCTATATATACATATCTATTTACTTCACAGGTTATCTTATTGATTTAGTACACTTGATTAACTGTTGGTTGGCGTGATGATATTACCGCTGCCATGTGTATAATTTAGATTAATTTTATTTAATGATTATTTCATTCGGCTACCTATATCTATACTTACTTACTTTACCGGTTATTTTATTGATTTAGTATACAGCTAGTTTAGTAAAATACTTCCTTTATAGGTCTCGCGATTGACTGCATTTTATCAAACCTTTAAGATTTCAACGTTTAGTTGGAATTGTTGTGAAATAGGTAGTGGTAATATTAATGTTATAAAACGTAGATTAGAACTTAGTACCTTATTTTGCTTGATTTTCTATTCTGATAGTATATGTGAAATACCTACCTTATAAGAGAATCTTCTCACTAGTTCAACTTCAAATTAATTGGAGATAAAATTTAATCGTCCTGAAAAGATTTGTGTAAGTTTTTCATATTTTAATAAATAGTTATTTGGAATCGCAATGTTTATTTTAGTAAGTTAGTATCAATCGTACCGTTCCTTAATAAATCCCTTTAATGTCTAAATCTCTTAATGGTCAAATAAAGGGTATTTTTCTAAATTTTATTGCCCTATTTTCAAGGATCAATAATCATACAAATTGTGACACCCTACCCTAACTGCTAAGACATCGACCCACGCCTTTTAAAAAAATTTAATCCGCTGAGTAAACCTGCCATATGAGCAAGTAACGAATAAGGTTACATATTTGGCACCCAACGCTTAAAACTGGTACAATGCGTAAGGAGTTTTATATATTTATTCGAAATCTCCCATGAAATCGACAGAAACCGCTGCTTATCATTTGAAAAGTGTCCAAATTATTCGATCATGACTCATTTTCCCATCTTCAAATCGTTTTAAATGAGTTTTCAGGCATCTAAATCTACTTACTTATTATACGCATCGATATGCTAAGAGTAAAATTTTTCCTCAGAATTTGCCATAAAATCCATTAGAAACTGCCTCTAGTCACTAAAATATCCACAATACCGACTGAAGACCGATTTCTTCAAATATCCCATAATGCATCAAAAGCAAAAGTCTCTATGTAAACTCGTTAAATGGCCGAAATATTGGAAATTTGTTGCGATTTTCTGCAGGCACTTTAAACTCGATATACTGGTTATGTGCTTGTTTACATGTAATGAGTTAAAAATTTTCTAAGTTGTTTTTTTTCTGTTTTTTCCTCAAAATTCAAAATATATATGATTGTGGGCTTATCATGGAAGAGCTGTAGATCACTCACATAAAAGACAATCACCAAAGAGTACAAGGCTTGCACGAATATCAACAGATTACCTTTTATGATGTCCGGGACTTGCAGTACCTGCAACAATACAGTAATTTTTAAGAAGCCCAAAACAAAGAACAACGATGTTTTTGGGTATCCCTGCGACCATTGCAAGAGCGAACTCCAGAAATCTCTGAAAGACCTGCAAAGCAATCTACCACTACTTGTAAAGGAGTCTGTGACTGCTGTTACCACCTCACTCGAAGACAGAATTCCTCATATGGAATCCCACGACAGTGACGACCCTAGTTCTCGGGTAGCTCCAAACAACTCTTCATCTGTCACCTCAAGCATGGATATTCTGGCAGAGCTACAAGAACGCCAGAACAGGGCAAATAATATACTTCTCTTTAACATACCAGAATCTGAGGATGATAACATACAGGTATGCTCTCTCTTGCAAACGTTAACTGGCACCCAACCTACCACCTGTCGCGTATCTCGCTTTGGTAAACCCAACTCCAAAAATGCTTGCCCAATAAGAGCAGTGTTGGGCTCAGCATGTGAAGTCCAAACTGCTCTACGCAATCGTCGCAAACTTAAAGGAAAGCATATTTACATTAAGTCTGACCTTACCGCTAAGCAAACAGACCTTGAAAAAGCTACTTTGGACGACCTGAAAAGGCGTCGTGAACAGGGCGAGCAGAATTTACAATTAAGATTCTTGAGGGGTATACCAGAAATCATTCAAAAAACCCTCCCAAGGGGTCAAGCACCACCAACAGCAGCAGTAAACGTCAATTTAAGAGCCGAATAAAATGCTCATAGCTTAACGTATATTACCAAAATGTTCGTGGTCTCAGTACCAAGTTGGAAAGGCTTCGTTGCAGCTGGGCAGTTAATAATTACCACATAGTAGCTTTTTCAGATACTGGCTTGAACAATAACTTTCACACAGGAGAGCTTGGATTCGATGCATACAATGTATTCCGTTGTGATCGTTCGGCCGCAACCAGCACCGCCGAGCGTCTTGGAGGGGTCCTGATTGCTGTTCATCATTCCATTCCATCACGCTTAATAGAATCTACAAGCGATATAGAACAGATCTATGTTGTAATTGGCACAGGTAAAGAGCAAATGGTCCTAGGATGTATCTACTTACCACCAAACACTCCATTAGAGAAATATGAGATCTTTGGCAACAATCTTGATGAAATAACTCAACAGTTTAATCAAGCTGAGTCCTGCATTATGGGTGACTTCAACCTGTCCAAGGCTAGCAGTTAGCTATAGAGGCTCTACTGCTCACCGATCTGTGGATGGATGTCTGCCTCCTACCGAACTTGGCAAAATACAACACATATCTGAGGTCTGTGCATGCCACAATCTGTTCCAGCTCAGTGAGATACCCAACTTAAATAATGTCATTCTCGACTCAGTTATTTGACATTCCAGGATGTCCATCACTCAGCCTGATGCCGGTGAAACCCTACTTCCACTTGACAACAATCACCCGCCATTGAATTTTCAAATCAGTTTACAGCATAATCACAGCACTTCAAACCCCCAAGGAGGTGGGTTTTACTACGACTTTAAATCTGCCGACTATAGAATTGTAAACGATTACTTGGGTTCAATCCCATGGGAAGACATGTTTTTCAATAGGTCTGTTAACAATATAATAAACCTTTTCTATGATGTATTGTATAAAACTTTTGATATCTTTGTACCAATCAAAAAAATTGCCAGTAAAAAGTTTCCCAAATGGTTCTCACAAGACCTAAAAGCACTTACCATACAGAAAAAAAGCACTTACCATACAGAAAAAATCGCCCATCAAAAATACAAGCAAAGCAGGCTTCCTCTTGATTATCAAAGCTTCTCCAATTTACGTTCCATTTCTCTCGAATAATCTTGCAAAACTATATAAAAAACACCCAAGCAGCCCTGCAACATAGCTCTAAAGAATTCTGGTCCTACACAACCTCTTTCAAAAATTCTAGTAAACCACCATCTAGTTTTAACTTGAATGAGAAATCATCCACTATGGGACACCAAGCTGCTCAATTTTCGCTCAATACTTTAGCTCAGTGTACACTAACCAATCTTTTGACTCTCCCCACCAGCCATCTCTCAGTCCTCACAATTTAAATAATTTCAATCCAATCTCAGATATTTATACCGAATTAAAAAACATAGACCCACATAAGGGACCTGGTCCTGATAAAGTCCATCCTCTATTCTTAAAAAAATGCTGCTTTGTACTGTCTAGACCTCTGCATACTATATTCAACAACTCACTTCAATCGGGCATCTTTCCTGACTTCTGGAAGACCAGCTACGTAGTACCTATTCATAAATCGGGATATTCAGCAAATGTGGCCAATTATCGTCCTATTTGTATTCTTAACGTAATTCCTAAAGTGTTCGAGAACATTGTCACAAAGTTTGTTACTAAAGACGTAACAGAAATAATACCCGAGCAGTTTGGCTTTAAGAAGAATTCTTCTACAGAAACTAATCTTCTGGACATACATGGACATACTGGCAAACGCTTTGGAGAGAGGTGAAGAGTGAAGAGGTTCACTCAATATACACCGACTTCTCCAAAGCGTTTGACCGAGTCAATCATGCGGTGTTAATCAGAAAATTGGAGACACTGGGCATTTCTGGCTTCCTACTCCTCTTGATAGAGAGCTACATCTCGGATAGGGTCCAGATGGCAATGTTAAACAACTTCACTTCTTCTCAAATCCCAGTCTCTCAAGCGTACCTCAAGGTTCACACCTGGGACCTTTACTTTTTAACATTTTCATCAACGACATTGCATCTTCGTTCAGACACTGCCTTTTTCTTCTATTTGCAGATGATCTTAAATTGTTTTTAAAAATAGCCACCTAAAATGACTGCCTCGCACTCCAGGATGTTGACCGGCTAACTCATTGGTGCCAGACTAATGGCATGGAACTAAATGTGTTAAAGTGTAAACTAATCAAATTCCACAAATCAAAAACCTTTAACAACTACATTTACCATATCAGTGGCTCTCCCTTGGACTGTGTGGAGCAGATCAAAGATTTGGGGGTCTTGTTAAATCCTCAGCTAGATGCTGCTGATATCGACTTTACAATCAATAAAGCGCATCGAATTCTGGGGTTTGGAAAACGCAGTACAAGGGACTTCAAGAATATCAGCTCCATCAAAACATTATATTATTCCTACGTCCGTACTCATCTTGAGTATGCTGCATCAGTATGGAGTCCAAACTACACCTGTCATATACACCGACTTGAAAGTGTACAGCGCAAATTCTTCAGATACTTGAACTACAAATTTTTCAATAACCAGGAATTTCATTATGCAAACCTCTGCGCTGCTCTAAATCTGTCATCCCTACAGAAGCAAGCAAAGAGACCTAAAAACTATTCACAAAATCATAAATTTACCCATCAACTCTCCATACTTAACATCCCAAATTGGTTTACATGTCTCCTCTCGCAACACTCGCACAACTCAAACATTTCACCAGCAATTCCATAGAACCAATTATGGATATCAATCTTTTATTCCTCGTACTCTCAGATTGTGCTATCAGCTGAGTGAGCTTGATTTCTTTGAGCCATATGAACTATTTGCGTGAACTGTCACTGGCCTTTCTATATAAGTGTACCAGTTTCAGAAAGTGCCGTGATATGTAGAATTTGTTTAGGCTTATTTTCACTTTTATCTTATTTTGATTTTACATATTGTTTTTGTTATGTCAACCTAGTCTTTAATTTTGAACTTGCTATGTATGTTAATTATCAAAATCTTTTATAATGGGCTTGGCCCGTCAATAAATAAATATATAAATACATATTTCTAGATATTGTACGGAAGATTGCTGTGGAACTTTTTGATAACTCAGATCACCAGGTTTACAAATTTGATATTGGTTTTTGGAAAATAGCTATACGTTGGGTGGCACGTACATTTAAAATAGATTTTTCAAACTGAAATAAAAAAAAATCATCAATGCGTTTTTTTAGTATGTCCGGCTCAACCTTTTCTACGAAACTTTGGTTCTTCCAGATTATTTGGTTTTCCAGTAATAAAACTCGAAATGACGAAAACTTTAAATTCAACATCATCATTTCCAAAGTGCCTTTTAATACAATTTTCGACGTAATCTACGTCGACATAAGTCAAGTAACCAGCTTTTCTAAAAAAAATACTTATCGACATCGATGGTACAATACACTTCTAGAGGTTTTCTCAAATTATTTTCAGGTGATAGTTCTGTTATCCACTCTCTTAATAATCAAAAGTTTGATTGCTCCAGATTATTTGGTTTTCCAGTAATAAAATAGTAGGTATGTGGTGTCGTGTCAAAGTTCTAAATGGGGTATAATTTCAATTCATGTATAAAAGGCATTATCATAAGTGTCTTCTAATACAATTTTTGCAGTAGATTGTCGCCAAGTAATTTTTTTTTCAAAAAAAAATATTAGAACCTTCATTTTTTTTCCTAGAAATCGATTTTTTTACATTGTTCCTGAAAAGTACTCGACATCTTCGAAACAGAAAATCATATAGAGAGTTTTTCTCGTAGAAATTCCCTAACAAGTTGCTCATATCCATAACATGTACAGGATGAATTAAATTAACCCGCAGCAGAGATTTCTTCAAAACATTACTTGGCGTGAGTCACCAGGTGAAGACTTGTAGACAAGTGTATCGAACTGCAAACCGTCACCTATCGAAGACATTTAGCACCTTTTCCTATTCTTTGTTTAAATAAATTAGCAGTCGACGCAAAGCTAAAATATCCTTTGGGATCTGGAGCTGTTCTTAAGCAGTGTTTTGTAGACGATATTTTAGGTTGTGCAAGCTCCAGGGAAAAAGCAATCCTCTTAAAAGAGTAACTTACTACAATGTTAAAATCAGCAGGGTTCTCTCTTCATAAATGACGCTCCAATGATAAATCTTTGTTAGGGTCGTTAAAGGATGGTAAATTGGAAAATGAGGTAATCATTCAGGACGAACATATTGCAAACAAAGTACTTGGACTTGCATGGCTTCCAGTAAAGGATACATTCCACACATCAGTTCCTCAGGTGCCAAAATTTAAACAGGTAAAAAAAATTCAGATTTGGTCAAATATTTGACCCTTTATGGCTTGTAGGTCCGATGGTTGTTGTTGCAAAATTGACTGGGATCAGAACTTATCAAATCACGTGTTTCGATCCTCGCGAAATTTTCGGCGCTAGAACGATCCAGTCCCTTATCCCCCTTATCGTATTTGGTAATGTTTAAAAATGCTACTGGGTTCGCCGATACTGACATCAGATGTCACTTAACTGATCTTGCATATTACGAATACAATCTAATTCCTGTATATAGCATAAAAATATTCTACGCGTGCCAATCACTTCGTATAAGACGCAGCATACTTTTAATTATAGTTTTATCCTACATGCAGGATACAAGGGTCGTAAAGTAAATTTATTGGAAAGCCTAGAAGCAGCCAGTTAGAAAAGCTCTTATCTGCTTTTAAATGGCTAAATGGCAACCGGACGGATATTAACAGTTTATTCTTAATAAACTTACTTCAATAGTATTACTTGATAAGAGCTTGTTGAGAGATACGACTATTAAGATAGCCTAAACATATTATGGAAATTAGATTCAGAGAAATTTTATGGTTTGTTTTTGTCATTATATTGGCGATACTGCATCTGAATTAATAGCCTGGTATTTGATGAAGCTATAATATCTAGTGAAACGCATCATGCAAGTTAAATAAAATGCAAAGCTAGCCAACATGTGCAAAATCATAGTTTACCGAAGCAAATATTCCGTAAACTTTAGTAATTATTCCTCCTCCTCGTTAGGCCACCCTGCGCCTTTGACACGTCCCAATATCCTTACCTCAAGATCCTTTTTACTTCAACCATGTCCCATGGCAGCTCTGGTAATTATAATAAGAAAAGTGATAATATTTAAAAAAAAATTATAGGTAAGGGTTGAAAGTGTGCTCTAGGTCAGCAGTAATACAGTGTGCCCGAAATTTAAGCTCATAACTTGCTCACTCGCTTATTATTAGAAACAGAAACATGATTCAGGAAAGAAAGTTGGTGAATAATAAGTTGATGACGGGATGAAATTTATTCTGAAAATACTTACGTGAAAGTCTTTAAAAATAATCCATGGAGAGATAATTTGCAGTTCAAAATGCAAAATTTTGTTGCATAGACAATGACCAAAAACATCTCAAATAGAATTCAGATATTAATAGAGGATAAGTATATGTATTTGGCATTATGAGATTATTAAAATGCTGCCTATTGTACAATCTCCTTCTTCCACAAAGAAAAAATAGATAGATTACCTGCTCTTAATTATATTTATTATTTATTTCCAACAACAATCATATATCATTTATAATAAAACGTTGAATTAATGTAAATATTAATTAGTTAATTTCAAGGTAAGAGCACTTCAACACTTCCTAAGAAATAACAAATCTGCATAAATCTCCCATTTATTTGGTTCAAAACTATCTAATCAGATCCGGACGAAATGAAATCACCAAAATTCTATAGCAACATTTTGCAGATGTTAAATTGAAATTCTCACCACGTTCACTTTCTATCTGACACAATGCTTCCCATCATTACCTATTCATTCTGATACTCATCGTTGTGAATAAAAATTGTGTATTTTCTTTATTTAGTTAAAATTAGTATTTATAGAAAAATAAGTTATTCGAGTCATATCGGACAAAGCTAATGCGGTGGTTGAATATTTATGGGTTACGAGTCAAAAATAATAGCATCGGTCTTTGATGAGACCCAATAAGTAGATTATGGCTATAGAGATTGTTTCAAAATGTTTATATATTAAGGGAAAGGCGCCAATTTGTTATGAATTGGCCGCTATTGTTAATGGTTTATCAAAAACAAACTTAGGGTGTGGATGTATAGGCTCGAAGCAAGCTATTTATATTCCCAAACAGTGAAGGTGTGCTTGGGTGCAATATAAAAAATTTAAAACTTCAACAAACAATGGGTTTATTTTAATCTCCCTCTGACAAAGTAGATGGGAAATAAAATGATGGTGTAATATTCTTGGTGATCTCAGTACAATGGTTCACTACCTACTTCCTAGATCGTGATGCCAGATATTCCTGAATGTGGTGCCCTGGCATCAAACATAAAAACAAACGAGTTAAAAAGTTCACCAGGTCTGTCTCAAAAATTGTTGAACGGCTTGTTAAGACTCGATGTTCAACTATCTTCAAACCGTTGACGCCATCACACCATGCCAATTTGGCTTCCAACAGTCTAGGGGGACTCAAGACGCTATTCAAAACCTCCTGGAAGATATATACTTAGGTATTAATGAACATGAGGCTGTTGCGACACTGTTCTGTGTTCTGTCAAAGGCCTTCGACTGCGTTGATCATAAAATACTGCTGGCAAAGCTTGAGTGCTATGGGTACCGCGTTACTACCTTGGCCTCGCTTGCATCCTACTTGGATGGTCGTACTCAATTGGTTGTGTCGGGTAGAGAGAGGTTATCAGCATTAGGGTTGAGTCAGGAGTCCTTCGGGGGTCGGTTCTTGAACCTTTATTGTGCCTGATTTATATCAATGACTTAACTTGCGGCGGAATTAGTGAATGTTTCACAATGTTCGCATGTTAAGGATTGTTGTGATGCAAATTGCATCGTGTTCAATGTTGATGAGACAAATATTCTTGCATTTGGTTGTGATCTGGGGATGTCTATCTTGAAGGTAATACTGGAATGTCTAAGTTTCTGGGAAACAGCTTCGTTTTGAGGAGCATATCTTGGGGTTAGGTAAAACGTTGCTTTCTGGATGCTTTGCGGTGAGAGTACTGAGGCAGGAACTGGGTAAACAGATGGCTAGAATGGTGTATTTTTCATTATTTGACGCACACCTCCGGTATGGTATTCCCCTTGGGGAGCAAGTACACAGAATTTGCAAAATGTACTTTTTGTCTTGCAAAAAAGGCTGTTCGCTTCATTGCCAATAACAAAGAGTGTCATGTAAACAATACTTTATTAATTTAAATCTTCTTACCCTACCATCTCTGCACATACTTGAGACTGCGTCATTAATTGTTAAGAACCGTCATATTGCACAGGCTCGCCAACCGCAAAGGATTACAAGGCAGATGAATGATTTGTCTTTACTACAACAAAGACAATGGTCCAGAGATCTATAATATATAATGGTAAAAAGATATTTAATCACCTTCCTAATTTCTTAAAAACATCACCAACTACTGGACATTTTAGGAAAGCACTAAAGAACGTTTTAATCCCAAAAGCCTACTACAACCTGAATGAATATTTTATGGTCGTCTGTAGGTTTTAATGTTTAAAATTATATTCTGCTTTTTACCTACTTTTTAATTGATAAATGTTTTGTTGTTTTAATTGTCTCGTTTTTTACATATGTTAGGGTTAAGTTTTTTTTTATAAGATTTTTTCTTTTTTTTCTTAGAACTAATAATTGTGTCGTAATGGTTAAGGACTTATTTTAATTTGCTTTGTAAATAGGGATTATAATTGTTTCTTCACAATAAGGCATTTTGACTTTGACAAGGAAAGTCAGTTAATTTAGTTTAAATTTTTGAGAGAGAAATAAATAAGTAAAAGAAGTAGATATAGCTCCTAGTCTATCACCGAAAAGTCATAAAATACGCAGGAGAATTTATTAACTTAAAATTAATTAATATTGCCTCGCCAATCAGTTCACAGCCAGAGCCAAAACGGCCTTACTCAAAAGGTCTACAACTGAGGTATCAATTGGTCTGATAAATACGAACCTTCCACAACAATATAGAACATATCTACAGCGGTTTCTATATCACCATAGATGTTCATTTGTATAGGCTGCAGAGCACCTTTATTAGCTCTTTCCACAGCAACAACATCAGAGACTGTAATCATTTTCACGAACAAACTGGTTCACTTCTTACCAGAAGATATCTCTCTCGTCGGAAAAAGCACGTGATAACATTGCTAAATGGCATGTGTCAAACGAACCCTCATGTTCTGAGCACGGACAAATCAGATTTGATATTGTTATCCCACCGCTTATTCTAATCAAGTATAAGAGCCTAGACAACCATCTGGCAAGAACCGCGTATTCTAATCAAGTATAAGAGCCTAAAGACAACCAACTGGCAAGAATACTGAGTGTTACTTAGGGAGTCCCTAAAGAAGAGCACGGTTGAAACATGTGATAATGTCAGTCTTGAGAGGTCAGTGGAGCTCAGTCAGCTCAGAAGCATGCGAATAGTTACTGGCTATGAGTAAAACTGTTCTGAAAAACAAGGAATAAAATAATAAAACAAGCTGGCGGAACATGTACCTAGAAGTCCTTCAAGGTGAGATGAGAAGGTTATTTAACAAAATAAAATACCACCAAGACAAGACTACATATAGAGTTAAACTCATGCAGTACAATAATGACAAAAGAAACCCTAAAAACAATCGTGGAAGAAGTTCTGTGAGAAGGTGCTGCAGAATCCACAATGAAGGTACTTGTAGATTTCTTGAAAAAGAACGACAATGTCGATTCAAGAACATTCGAGGAAGGCTTGATGATGCTCACTAAAGCACACTTTCCGATCTCAATAATTCTAAATAATCCGATAGTAGAAGACAGAACACAAAGCAAGACAAAAAGTCTACTGCTTTAGAATTAGAATGGAGGCTAACTACGAAAATATCGAGGCTAAATAGAATTAAGTGGGCTATCAATGAATTCGAAATGTACCAATTCTCTAGAGTAGATGGAATATATCCCATCTTACTCCAAAAGAGAAAAAGCAATAATTCCACACTTGTGTCATATACTCAAGGCAATTATAGCACTTCGACACATACCCATAGGGCGTAGGATAGGTGATAGGACACCTAAGTCATACCGGCCAATAAGTTTGATGTCGTTCTTTCTTAAAACGATGCAAAAACTGATAGACAGACACATACGAGATGAAGTCCACTTAATGAACGTCAATATGTGTATCAGCCAGGCAAGTCCACTAACTGAGCATACTACTTAAAAAGCTCTTAGAATACAAAGAGATGGCCATAACAGTATTTTAAGATATACCCTCTATGTTTTTAATAACGCATCTAAAGAATCTAAAACCAATACTCTAGTAAGAAAACAAGCACCACTACTTCAGTGTCAGTGAATAAAGGTCAAAATAGGGTTATTATATCATTGACGAAATTGACGAAAGAACACTGACAGCTAGATCAAGGAGTGCTATCGCTCTTACTATGGACAATCCTAATGGGTGAACTTTACTGATAGTAAGGCTAGCATACAAAGGCTTCTATTCCTTGGGAAATGCCGACGACAGTCTGCAAGAATTTAGGGCACCAGTACTCAATGTGGCAGAGATGCCATTTGCGCACGAGGCAAAATACTTAGCAGCCATTTTTGACCATAAGCTAACATGGAATCAACTCCTACAAAAATTACACAAAGAGCATAGTAGTCTTCAATCTGTGGAGAAGGACGTGCGTATAAAACCCGGGGATGTAATCAAAATTTACCACATGGCTTTATGATAGCATATGGGTCGCTGGTCTGGTGGCCAAAGACCACTGGCTGCAGTGGCTGCAATGGTATGTTAGCTCAGTGCCATCGAAAGGCTAGCCAGCGTGAGTGCCACTGGTGCCACGAGGGCCACTCCAACAGCCGCATTAACCTGCCACTTCTTCAAATATATGTTCAGTGTGAAGCTATATCAGTCGCATGCAGACTGTCCGGAGGGCAAACACCCATAAATGAAGAGTTGGAAAAGCGACCTCATCATGGGGCTGCTAACAGATGGCATACTGCCCAAATATAGTTCTGATAAAACTTTCAGGATAAGTTTAACGTACAGGGATGTATGGGAGGAAGGACCTCTGATTAATAAGAGCATTTAAAGATCCTTTACACAAATAATAGTGCACTATGTAAAAATCGACCTCTCCTATTGGTCGATCCATCTCGTATTACGATATGTCTGCGTGATGCAATCGATTTCTCTCAAGAGTTCTGGTGGTGCAGAGGTTTAGATCGTTGGGTCTCACCTGGAAAACGCGGGTTCGAACCCCGTTGCTTTTTTTTTAAAAGATTATGTGTCTAAACAGCTTTTTTTCTTGATTTTGGGTATGTCTTGGGTTAGATTGGGTTAGCACCTGGTTAGTTTTCTGTTCTTGAGCCCCCGTAGCGAGCGAAGCGAGCGGAGGGCCATGCGGATCGACCAATGGGAAAGGCCGATTTTTATATAGTGCACTATTTGTGTAAAGAATCTTATAATGCTAATGAAGACATAGTCTGTCTATACAGATAGATCAAAAACACAAGAATTTCACTGAGCTTAGGCAAATATGTAATGATATTCCAAGCGGAAGTTGTTCCAATTTATCATAGATAGGTAGATAGATAGATAGATAATTTATTTTCCTCAAGAAAAGACAATTTACAATTGTATCAGGAATAGTCAAATTTGATCAAATTTAACACTAAAACTAACCTAACCTATAAAGCTAATTTACCTCTAAAATTTTGTTAAAAACATAGAAGAAAATTTTTATTTTTTTGTCTAGTGTTTACAGTATGATAGCTATCAACCGATATAAACAAATTTTTATTTTTATGAACATATATACACATTTCAAAGACATAAAATCCGTATAAAGTAAAAATTTTGTATTCTTTAAAATATTTTGAGCATGACTCTGTGCTTTTTATTCCAGCAATACTCCTTATTACACGTTTTTGGGCCAGAAACACATTTTCTACATTTGTTGACCACCCCCAAAAACAAATTCCATAACGCAAACGCGATTCTACTTCTGCATAGTAGATCATTATAAGTTGTTTAATTGTAAGAATATATTTTAAGTTACGAAATTTAAACGTGGCAGAATGCAACTTTGATACAAGAAAATCACAGTGCTGTTTCCAATTTAAAATTTTGTCTATATAAATACCCAAACACTTAGTATAATCTACTTGGTTACAGACTATGTTATTAAAGGATATATTTAAAGGCTCTACTTTCTTTTGAGAATTATGAAATTGAATAAGAAGCGTTTTATCCATATTAAAATATAAAGAGTGGCTACTAAACCAAACACCTAGATCGCGGACAGCTGCAGAACATTGGCTGATCAACCCCTCCTGTGATTTATTGGACATTATTATAGACTTGTCATCTGCATATTTTGAGAAAAAAGCATTCGGCACTGAGCGATCAACGTCATTTACATAAAATACAAAAAACACAGGACCAAGCACGGAACCCTGAGGGACGCGAATAGGGACATCAACATGCTGTGAGTTTATATGTCTTTGGTTTCCATTATCATTATTTATAATGTCAACATACTGAGTTCGACCTGTTAAAAATGACTTTACCCAATTAAGTGGTGCACCTGTAAGTCCCACTTTATTAAATTTTGAAATAAGAATTATGCGAATGAGTTCATAAGGCAAGAATTTGCATATAAAATCATTGGCGTCTATAAAAAAAAACTGATCTTGGACAGCATAGAAGCTCTAAAAGAGCTGGGTAGTCGAAAGAGACTAACCTTAGCCTGGGTACCAGCACATAGTGGGTACAAAGGCAACGGAGAGGCAGAGACTGACTCATCAGCCCGAACAGGATCCAGAATGGCCCTGAATGGACCAGAACGCCAGATAAGCAAAACTTATACAAATGGGCATAAAATTATGGATGCAAAAGTTTGCCAGGAATGAGACAGTTTATCAAAAAACCGTCGTCAAATTTCACAGAATATCTACTAAGTCAGAAAAGAAGCCCAAATATCTATGTCTAACAGAGCCCTGTAGGCTTAACAAACATATGACTACGATTGGATTGGCAGAAGAACCGCCGTGCAGGTTCTGTAAGGAGGAGGAGGAAATAGCAGTACACATACTTTGCCACTGCGAGGGCTTGTCAAGAGTAAGATTCCTTACGCAATCCTAATGGCTTTTTGAGGGCAGACACAATAGATCTGAAAAGGTGGCAGTGGGGAGCTTAATCGTTCATAAGCCTCTAAACTAATAAACTATAGCCTAGCGATTTTTTTTGCTAATATGATCCTCTGAAAATCCTAATCTATTTTTAAACTAACAGTAATAAATAACACAATCAATCAATCCATGGATTGAGAAAAAAATCTAAAAAGATTCTAGACTACATTTTAAAATTATAAAACATTTAATTTTTATATGGTATTTTCTATTGGAAATGTAGGAAAGGTATTTTTCTATTTTAAAGGACTTAAACGTGGTTTATGGGCCAGAAGAGGTTGTGTGTGCTTTGCCCCTAGCCATATACATGAGTAATTGAAAATTACTATTGACAATGTTTATACCGTTTTGCGAAGAGTAAAAGATGAGTTAGGGAGTTTGGTCTTTAACTTGATGTGCTTTTCTCACAAAAGTATCGAACCATGTAAGAAGATTTACAAGCCACTACTTTCAAGTCTGATAGTTAAGCATCTAATCTAATAAACTAATTAGTGTTTTGAATTTATATTACAATTAAAACATTGATTAATTTAGTAGGCTCTTAAAACTGCTAATTGGAGTTGAAAGAAGTGGCGTTTAATTCTTCAGTATATAGCAACTAAGATTAATTACTTTATCATTGCCTGCCAAGATATTAAATAAATTTATTATATTTTTACGTAAAATATCAGGTCGTGTTAGCGTTTTTGATTTTTTTTTGTAATTTAATTATTATTAGATACTTTTGATAAAATAAATTCTAATACTTTTTACAACATATCATTTGCCAACGAGTTAATATAAAAGGGAAAAATCAGTTACCTCTCTCACTGATAAATAATATTTGACAGGGCTACAAAACTAATTAATAATTGTTTATCTCCTGTTATGGTATTCTTTCTAATCCATAGCCTGTAGGTATTCAATGGAGAATCATTTAAACTCAATTGGCCGTTAAGTAAGTAATATACATATTTTTTGCATATTTATTTCTCTGCTTTCCAGATAATTTAATTTTCTTTTTTTATTATCAATATGCTAATTTTTAATATCCTCGTTAGACATATGGTTTTCGATTAGTAAATATTTGGTATAATTGAAATCATCTTTCCTATTTTTATCGCTTATTTTATATCATTTGTTTATCTTATGAAAATGTCTACCAGTCTGTCTTATGTAATTTTTATGCAAGAGGGACATTAAATAATTTAATTCATATACATACCACATATTTATATAATTATAATTGGAGGATTTTGAAATAGCAAACGTGCTGTACGAAATTTTAGTTTTGTTCATCGATTTTTGGAAATTTTCAGTGTTACATTTTGTAAGCATTAGTTATATTGTTTATTCAAAATGCTGCCTATTGGAGCTTCAAGTAACATTAGTTGTTTTACTATAATCAATTGTTTATTATATCTTTCGCGCAATAAATGATATATTAATAAGTCTGTGTAGATAACTAGTAGGGAAAGGTGGGGAAATATAACCTGTAACTAAATAATTATTGAATTATTTTACTTGAAATTGGGCATATACTCAACACGCTATTACCCTAAGGGGTTTGAATGATAGCTGGAAGGCTTCACTGTTAGAGTTAATAAATTTTACGAAAACATGCATATATTAAAAGCGTAAATGATACATTAAAAATAACTTTATACTCTAAAAAGTAAAAACTAAAAGTTTAACTCTGTGAGAGAACTTGAAAAAACTCATAATAATTTGAACAACTGATCTTAACTTTGCGAACATCAAATCTATGATATTAAATTCCCCAAAAAAATTCTTGGTTTTTGTTGTTCCATGAAGCCTGTGAGTCGGACGTATCATCTTAATCCGTTCTAAATAAACCAATGGTATTTCTGGTACATTTGGCGCAACTGCATTATTTGCGACTTTTACTTAATATTTCATACTCCTGATTTTCGTCTTTTTCAGCAAATATCTCACCTACATAATAAACAGGTTGTTGTTATTTAGGACTTTCAAATTTCACCAAAACAAATTCATGTTTCTTCAGGTCTTCTCTCCTGGAAATTTCTGTAATGAATCAGAAAATGATTCTGCATCCTCGTCACTGGAATTTAAAACTAGGTTATCGCTATCTGAAGATGCGAACTCTTCGTTTTCCTTCTTTTCAGAAGGTGTCTTTCTTTTTGTCACCTTTTCTAGTGGTCTCTCAGAAAAAAACGTTTCCTATGTGAACTTGTTTTGACTTATTTTTCTTTAGATCCTTTTTTTTTCAATAAAAACTTATTTCATTGGCATGGATGCGAAAATTTCAGAAATTCAGATGACTTCCTCTTGATATTCAATTTTTTTAACGACGCTTCTAATTTACGTAGGCCCAGATAAACCCACACCAGATGCAAAAGTTCGGCAGATTCCTCGTCAGCCAACTTTAACCTTGACATGGCGGTTATACGCGGCCTGCACCAAATAATCTGGGTATGATTATAGAATTGTTCTTCAAAATTAAAATAGTTGGTCTGCACCAATTAAATGAAAACGTGTTTTGTTCGTGGACTGGTTCAGGAAAAATAAAAATTTGCAATAGCCATTCACTTTTTTTTTTCCCCAACAGGCGGTCATGGAAATCTTGTGAAATTATGGCTGCACTGACTTTTTTACAAAAATTTCCCTAATACGCTTTAATGTATGCCGATTTAAGGTTATTTTAAAATTGAAAATGTTTCTGTTATCCTAATATAGGGCCTCAAATAGTGATACATTTGCAACATGACGTCATACTCGTGAGAGATCGTGTTAGTTTGTTTATTTAAAATTAAATTTGATCATAAGGTATCGAAATCGGTTCAAGTGACTAAAATAAATTGGAACTAACTAAAACTAACCGAACGTTGATTGAACGACTAACCAAAACTAACCATAAGCACCAAAACGGGCTAAAACGTATCGGAACAGGTTACAAACATTAAAATAAGTTAAAACGAGCCAAATTTTAACGACTAACCAAAACAAACTAAAAACCTGAAATTTGATTCAAACATATAGGAAACGATTCAGTCGACTAATATAAATTAAGACTAGCTAAAAGTAACCTAAAGTTGATTGAATAACTAACCAAAAGCAAATAAAAGCACCAAAATGGGCTAAAATATATCGGAACAGATTCAAAATATTAAAGTAAGTTAAAACCAACCCAAATTAACCGAATATTGGCGACTAGCCTAAACTAACCAAAAACATTAAAATTCATTATAACGTATCGGAATTGGTTCAAATGACAAAAATTATTTTAAACTAACTGAAATCAACCGAAAAGTATCCAAAAGCACCAAAAAAGGGCTAAAACGTATCGGCACAGATTAAAAATATTAAAGTAAGTTAAAGTTAAGTTGAATATAGGCATATAGCGACTAACTTAAATTGACCAAAAACATTTAAACTGGTTACAACGTCTCGCAACCGGTTCAAATGACGAAAATAAATTGGAACTAGCAGAAAGTAACCGAAAGTTGATTGAATGACTAACCAAAACTAACCAAAAAAATATAAAATTGGTAATAACTTACAGAAGCCGGTTCAAATGACTAAAATAAATTTAATCGAACTGAAATTAACCGAATGTTGGTTAAACGACTAACTAAAAGTAACTAAAAGCACCAAAAAAGCTGATTTTCAGTTAGTTTTAATTTATTTTAGTCATTTGAACCAGTTCCGATACGTTATACCCAATTTTAGGGTTTTTGGTTAGTCACCAAAATTCGCTTAATTTGTATTAGTTTTAACCTACTTCCATAGTTTTTCGATACGTTTTAGCCCGTTTTAGTGCTTTTAGTTACTTTTGGTTAGTTTGGGTTAGTCATTCAATCAACATTCGGTTACTTTCAGCCAGTTCCAATTTATTTTGGTCAATTGAACAGGTTCCGATACGTTATAACCAATTTAAACGTTTTTGGTTAATTTTAGTTAGTCGCTAAAATTCGGTTAATTTGGGTTAGTTACTTATTTTAATACCTTTATTGGTGTTTATAG